>JBBNAA010000007.1:600000-874772 GCA_037974945.1 Mucor circinelloides | reverse complement strand
TTTCAATGTTTGAAGTGATTTGAACACTGCACTATGCGAAGGAACATGTAAAAGTCTGTAAACAGCATGTAGAGCTAGAAGTCTGATCGAAAGTCGTGTATGATGATTATGTGTAGAACTAGTAGTCCAACAAACGTGCTAACTGATTCTTAGATCCCCCAATAACTAATACCACATTTCATGCCTTATTTTATTATTTTTATTCTTTATAAACTATCTTGTTTGATTTCCGGATAAAACATTTGTTTTAGGAGCTGTAAAGAAGTCGTTTCTAAATGAAACTGCTCACGCATCGTTGTTGTTGCTTTGTAACTCTTTATCTTGTGGAACTGTTATCACAACGAGCTAGACTATTACTCCATGATGAATGATGTTGGTCCTGTTATACTATCAAATACAACAATGACATCTCACAGTGAAGGTTTTGGTCTATTATTCTTAGTAATCTCTGGATAAACCATGGCAGCAGTATCTACGCATCACCTTAGAATAGATAGTCAATTCCATTATAGTATGCTTCAGCATAATTGTGTAAGCCCTAGAGCAATAGAAAACATATAAAGGTATCCTCTTGATGCATTCTCAGTAAAAGTGAATTTCTTTGGCAGATTTAATTTGTCGTTCACATTGTTCATTTGATACATATCCAGTGCCCATATACACACATATGCAGAAGGTATAAAAATTCAGCCCTGGCGAGATTGACCCTTTGTTTGTGTGACAAAAGATAATTCGCCATAGTCAATGTTTATTGTCTGATAATTCCCCACTTGTTAAAACGGATGCGACTATAAAGACCCCCAAAAACAAGTACCAAAGATACCCAATGCAGCCAAATCAAATGAGGGCTATACAAGTTATTGTACATGTAATCTGCACGTACGCCGAGTTGAGCAGTGATCCATACCAGTAGCAACAGAATGTAACCAAATACACGATGGTACTTCCAGGTGCTCTTGGCCTTATCTACAGATCCGAAAATTTGCTTGGGTAAAAGAGCCATCGACACACCAAATACCAATTGAACAAACAGATAAATGAATACAAATAAACCCATTTTGCCATGGAACCTAATCGACGAGTACACATTAGCATATCGGGTTTTTTTTTTCCATAATGGCCGATTATACGTACGATTCAAAATGGTGCTTTCCCGAGATGACCTTATTATAAAAGATGAACGAAAATCCAGAGATAGCAGACAAATAGCTCGTAGTTTGGATAATGGCATGATATCTCAATCCTCGCTTCTTTTCGATTTCTGTTGAGGTAGGTTGCAATAATGAGATACCTTCAGTTACCAAAACAATGAATGTGGTCATGAACAGAGGGTGATATGTAAAGACATTGAAAGGTATACGAACAAGAACAGAGACGACAAGCGAGACAAACAGGGCAAGACCAGCAGCAATGCTCCATTTAGCATACACATCTTTTCTATTCATTTGCAGTTGCGATTGATGATGTTGTTGTTGAATAAGAGGAGTTTCCTCGTCTACTGAAGGAGTCGTCATTTTTGAGATGTTAATGTAAGTTAATGTAGTAAAGAAAAAGGAGAAAATTTTTACTAATCAATCAAGTTACATGTAATCAAGATCTTGAATCGAAGTTGAGGGAGTTTTAAAGAATCATGGATAAGCTCGCGCAAGTAGATGATGAAAAAGCGGGGAAATTTGGTTTGTGAGTAGCAGACATGCAGAATATCTTGGTTCATTTTTTTTAAGCCGTAAGTATGGTTCTTACTCTTTTATTAGATATTAAAAATGAGAAAACGAGATGAAGTGTGCGTGTGAGTAGGTGAGTGAGAGAAAGGGGATGATCTTGCAAGTGACATTGTAGAATTCCATGTTGCGAGATAAGGTAACGACTTCGCATCTTTGTATATACAGTTTGAAAATAAAGGTGAATTAACTACCGAATCTGTTGCTGGATTGTACTATTCCTCTTTGACTCTTGGTTTTCTGCTGGCACGTATTGGCTTATTCACATTGTCAGGTTGTTGCGATTCTAAGGGATCTGGAATACTCGATACGATATCTTTCAAAAAGTCGAATTGATCAACAGTTTCAATGGTTTTCTTCCTAAAAAAAATCAAAGGATGAGTGGGTAATCCAGGTGGTCTATTCATCATTTCTTACAAGTGAGCCACTGTTAATCGCTTGGCACTTCTTTCGCGAGACTCCTGACATGCTTGATCTATCAATGATTGCATAAACAATTCAAGCGCTTTAGCTACAATGTCGAAATCGTGTTAATATAAGTGACAACACAGCTATTTTTTGGTGCTTACAAATTAAGATTGGAGTAGCCTGAGCAACTTTGCCAACGTCTTCATCCAACTGCATAATCTTCTTGATACGCGCCTAAATGTAACAAATTTCAAAGATGTTCAATACGCTTTTTCTTGCTCTGGATAGAATATCATCAAAGGTCTTACCACAGGGAATTTTGTCTTGTACTTTTTCTTCATTGTCTTCAATACAAATTAGCCTGATAGTTATTGAAAAGCGAAAGAAAGGAAAATATTTTCTCTTGCCATTTGCACAGCTGAACTTGTATCTGGAACTCAATGGCTTAGATCATACATAGCGCATTTCAGCTTGGCTGTGTGTTTAGAAAGTGAATTAAAAGAAGATTGAACGTTCAAAGTAGCATCAAAAGCACTACAATCTATACCCTAGGTAGAGAAAGCTTGTTTCATAATCTCTCATGGTGTAAGTGCATAATAGATATAGGTATATAAACACCATCACAAACACAATTGACCTTAAATGTCCATGTCAGCCGACTGATGCTTTATTTGCGGTGGATCGAGACGACTACACTTGGTTTTTGGTAATTGACAGGCAATCAAGAGGATTTTAACTAAGAGATTTTTAATTGTACCCATGAACATTGCACCTACCATTCTATCGGGCTGATGAGAGTCCTTGGTATATTCTCATATTGCAGCGAAGCCGGCGAGAATATTTGATATCAAAAGCAGCGGCTCGCTCGTGTGGTCACTTGCTGATTAAAAACCGGTATGTATCGTGTTTGATTCAAAGTATGACATGAGCTGAATAATCACATCCACAGGTCTATTTAATCACATTTGCTCTAGCCATGTAATTTCCTTTTCTCTCGTTGCATTTTTCAATTCATACAAAATGGATGAAAGTAGCCTCGTAGAGGTTTCCAACGTCATTTACAACTACACATGGGATCAAATTCATAAAAGAAAAGACAAGATCAAGTATTTTCTTTCAACCAAAATCAACAAAGAGCCTATACAGCAAATCTTAGAGCAGAGTGGATTCAAACATCACCAAATGTATTATGTACATCTCCTTGAGATAGAAAAGAGCTACGAAAAATACATTGATAGCCTCAATGCTATGGCTCAAATCATACCTTCATCATCAAGTTCGACTGATACTATTGCAGCATACGATAGAGTAATTAGCAGCTGGCAATTGCTTGCGAACGTGAATGACAACTGCAGCTTGGACATTCCTGCCTTGCCAAACGTAACTGATAAAGAGTATCGCATGGGAAACGCTTTAAATAGCTTTCAAGATGCCATTGGCAAGCAATTGAGGATATACATCTGGTTTACGCTATGTCTATGCTTTATAGTAATCACGGAAATTGGCTCAAAAATGACGAGGCTTTTGGTTGTACTTTTCGGATCAGTGTACTTTATGATCAGAGTCGTCTTGTTTGTGTGCGATACATCAAGAATTCTAGCAGAAGAAGTCGAACATATGAAAGTATGGCTGCAATTGAAGCAAGAGATAAACAGCATTCATCAGGATTTATTTGGATTGACAGAGCTTTTGCATGATACCATAGAATGTGTTAAATCAATGTGGGTGGAAAAGAAGTTACAAAGAATGGAGACCATGTAAGAATAAACACTGCCCTTTTTATTCCTGATGATAATAGTCTTGAACATGATCATGCTTTCTAGAAAGAACAGCTACAGTCTGCTTCTTTTTCTCTGCCTTCTTCAGTTTTATGTTTTGGTCAATTTGATTTTTCCAAATAGCAAGTTGTCCAAATTGGAGTTTTGTGAGTAGCACCATGGCTTGACCTTTTGTAATTTTAGATGGGATCTCAATTTTATATCGTCTCAGAGCCTTCAACTGTGCATCAGTTACATTGTCGTGTCGAAAGGGTGCCGATTTCCACATTTGTTGATGAATATACTTTGGTAGCGCTGGGAATTGCTTTCTGATCCATGTGTCGGCACCTCGAATAGCCTCTGTTCGTTGAGCAGCTTCCAGATGTATAGAAACTGGTTTTGCATATTTTGATCTACCTGGGAGTTGGTATCTGAATGCACCAGTCCACAACTGTGTCTCTTTTAATACACAAACAGATTAGCAGTGTTTCTTAACCAGCTTGCTTGAAACCAACCTCTGGATCTCTCTAGTATAACATGGCCTTTGGTTGGCACATACAAGACACATTTGCCATCTCCCACATCAATCCATCCATAAGGCGAAGACTTGTAAGTCATTTCAGAGTTTGTTAGATCCGCTATCAATTCATTCAAATCATCGTATTCCGTCACTTTGATCTTTACACGGTTGGGATCAAGTGCCAAAGCTGCTGCCTCTCGTTTTTCTGTCCATGGTCATTTAAAAAATGCTCGTTATGAATGAGAATCATCTTACCTTGCTCTTTCAGGGTTTGCAGCTCTTGAAGTGCCACCGCATTTTGACGTTGTATTGCTTGCTCCTCCAATTCCAAAATGTCCTGATTCTCCACTGCTGAAGATACATTTAGGCCTAGCAAGGTAGGTATAGTAATAAGGCTATGTTTGCCTTTATCCGTGAAATTGTCTTCAAAATCAATAACTAGGCAATCCTCCTTTCCAGGAAACAATCGTAATCCTCGGCCAAACATTTGCTGGAACAGTGTGGTGGACTGTGTTGGTCTAGTCAATAGAATGCAATCCACAATGGGTATATCAGTTCCTTCCGTCAAGATGGCTATTGTCGTTTTGATTAGAGCTATGGCAAGTGTCACATATCCAATCGCCTACCACAATTTACAAGTACAGGAATCTTGCCCTGTCTGAATTCCTCTAGAACCTGTAGTCTTTCAATCGCATTTGATTTGCTTGTGATGAACCTTGCATTGATGCCAGCATCGATAAAAGCATTGCACAGCTCGATTGTGTGGTTGATATCGACAGCAAATACCAAAGTAGCCTTCCTTCCCTTCTCATGTGCATACTTCATCCAACTAGACACAATCACTTGATTTCGAGGATTTGTGTTGACAGCTTCTGCCAGATCCTTTTGAACAAAGTCCTCAGACGTTGAACGCACAGCGCTCAAGTCAATCATTGTATTGATGATGGTCACTCGCATTGGACAGAGATACTTTTTCTCTATCATTTCCATAAAGCCTTTGTGATACGTGATGCTATCAAACACCTGCTGCAATGCCTCTCCGTCATGTCGCTTTACTGTAGCTGTACAGCCCCATAGCAATTTCTTGCATCCTTCCTCATTAAAGTCAAAATACTCGAGTATGCGCTTGTAAGTGTCTGCTGTGGCATGATGTGCTTCGTCAATCAACACTGCTTTGAATAAATCTGGGTCGTACTGGCTGATACGGGCGGAATCCTGTCTTCCCAGCGTTGGCACGGAAGCAATGACCACATCTGCCTTCTCAATATCTACTTTTCTCTTGCCTTGTTCCACTTGTACATTCTAAAAGTGGATAATCAATACCACTGGGTTGATGTGATGTCTGCATTCCCTTACTAGATCCGGGTTATATCTTTTAATCTGATCGTGTGCTTGATCCAGTAATTCTGTTCTATGAGCGAGGAGTAACACTTTGGTTGCTTCGGCTGTTGGCGATGGTATAAGTGGTATCAAATTCGACATGATGACCTAGATAGAAAAGACTTGGGTTAGTGCCTCTGCGACTTTCTAGTCGCTAATCATCTTACAGTTTTGCCGCTGCCTAATAAACGTTAGATGACCCCCCAATTCAATAGCGATAAATCAATGAATTTACCAACTGGCAGCGATACAATCTGCCTTGTGCAGCCTTTGTTGAACTCGTTCACTGTTGTCTCTATGCATTCTTTCTGATATGGCCGTAACATGCCATATGTAATTGCGCTCGAATTGTACCGCTTCAGCACCAAGTTGACATGGCGAAGTCTCCATAAGGGCATTGTATGCGATTCAGGAAAGAAATGAGATGGAAGGTGACCCGAAAAAAAAAATCTTCCAATTTCTGAGTTACTTGCAGCTGGCCCACTCCCTTTTTTGTTCAAAATGTCAAAAAATGCTTTATTATTACTTTTTACATAAATCTCTAACGACTGCCCTTGATTTATCAACACGTTCTAATAGCTGCTGGGATAATCTAACCCCATCTCTTCTACGCTGTCTAGCAGTTTCAAAGCAGCTGGGACACTCCACGCCATCCAAACTGATCAAACCTTGCATGATCTTTTCTGATAGATAGATTCCTTTATCCTGTAACTTTTTCTTGTCGTTCTCGCTTAATTTGCGACCACTGGACGATGAAATCATGTCTTCAAACTCCTTGATTTGATCCACTGTGCCGTCTGATAACGTGTCCACAATCTTGGCAATGCGAACCATGAGCCCATATTCTTCAGGATTACCAGATGCTGTTTGTTTGACAACCGATTCCTACAATGCACATGAGACACATTGCTCATCACACACACACACACACACACACACACACACACACACACACACTTACATCAACTAATTCACCATTCAAAGTAATAACTGCATTGGTATGAACGCCAACACTCGATAAAGTGGCATTATCATCCTTCAAATTAGCTGCAAACATAGCATGTGAGAAAGGTGATTCAATACAACATGCCACAAAACTTACCACCAGATACTTGAAGCTTCATAGTTGCAATAGGCACATTGGTCAATAGTTTGCATTTCTCCTTCAAATCCCTCACAGTAGCTTGATCAAATCCTTTGGAGAACTCTTTGAAGTTCATCTGTAATTTCTTATTTTCCCATTCCAATGAAACGGTTGTTCTGATTTCTCTCTTTGAGGTTTTATGGTATCCAAAGATAGACTTCAGACTAACAATAAAGACCTTCCAGAAGAGAAACACTAGGTAAAATATCTCGTAAATTGTGTTGTAGTGGTGGTATCGTGAACCCTTTTTTCTAAGAAAAAAAGTTCACTTTCTTGTATATTTGCAAAAGAAAAGGAAGAAGGACCTATCATTGGTGACCAACATACGCTTTTATTTCATTTGCCGGAGGATACCTTGTGTCTGTGGGTTTACGGAGCGTCGTACGGCAAATAAATGCAAGTTGCACTTCCAACCTGAGGGAGCGGCTGAATAGGCCATGTATCAAAGTAGCATAATCCATGACCAAGTCTACGTTAGAGGCATCATATCAAAGTCTTATCTTTTGTCAAAAGAATAACCTACACCTCTATTTAATCCCTTGCTTGTGGCAAGATCTGGGAATCAAGGTTCCTCGAAATACTAAACTAGTACCCAAAGCATATATGCAACAGACCATTAAACAACCAATAAAGCTTACACAGATACTGTCTCTCTGCCGATAAGAGTCATCCAACCAAAAGAATTTTGATAATGACAGGCATACTGAATAGGCTCGCAAAAGTCGGTGTTCAAACAGCAAACCAAGTGCTTGTATGTCAAAATCCTGATCTCTGCGGCTATTTTGAATTAGTATATGACATGATAAGAGATCCCATTCTAGGGCCAAACACGGAAATTTGACGACCTACTTGATTGGAATAGATGTTACAAGAAGCACCACTTGAATAAAAGAATTTGTTTGGTACACATTTAAGCATTTGGAATTGCCTAATCATTGAAATTTGCGCATTCTAATGCACCGGTTTATGCTGAAAGCAATGATATAGTGCCATTCACAAACAGCATTATGTTATAAAAGACAAGATGCAATGTTTAACAGAATGCGGCCAAAAGAATCAGGCAGTAATGATAACATTCTCAATACAAAGAGAGGTCTACCCAGCAATCCATTGGATTTCTTAGATGATGGGTCACCTATCGTACATAGTCGGGATCGAAGATCAGATTCAATAAAAGGCTATCATAATAAATTGCCTCTGTCATCCTATTGACACTTTAGAGGTAAATTAAACAGGTTCGGTTGATGAGTGCTAGACACACATCAAAATAAACGCCAGTGAAAAGTGCCCCTTTTGTTATTGTTGCACTGCTGATGGCACACAAAAATTGCTCCATAACATTTAAAGAAACCCAGAGATCCTGTCAGCAGTTTTTTTTTTTTTTTCGCTCATTCTTCTACTTGATAGACTCTTGGTTTTACTAGCTATTTGATAATTGCTAATATGATGTTCGAGCTGCTTATTCAAGTGTAACTCATAGAAGAAGAAAGGACTGCAGCTTATTAGTCGGCTTCGGATGGCGATGCGTCTAATCCGAAAGAAGCTAATCAAAGTAATGTACTCTCCATATGTTATTTCCACGGTTACCAAGATCTTAAAAAAGCAATATGTTTTCTATACACAGGTCTCCAAATTTGTCGTATGCATCCATGGATCTTACTTTTATTCATATTTACAGGATTATGTACAGATTAAGCGTATGTGAGTGTGCGTATTTACAAAACAAAAGATATTCTAGTTGAGCTGCTTATAGTTGATTTTGAAATGAATAGCTGGAGGATATACCACAACAGCTGTGCTTCTTTCCTCAGGAGATTGCCATAGCGTGGACGAGATTTCCAGTAAGTCTCTACTTGATTTCCTCGGCGGATCCAAAGCGAGGAATAGTTGAACTTGCGCATCATCAAAATAGTTGATAGAAACATGGCTCGATGCAATGTAGGTTTGGATAAATTGGAGGATGTTGTTGTTTTCGTTGTTTTTATGATGGGCTTAGTTTGTGGCATGTCTGTTGCTATGGAGGGAGGGGGTGATTGTGGAATGAAACCGCCAACTGTGTCAATAGCATATTTAAAGAGCGAGGTCAGGGACGAGGCACTTCGAAGCATCTTTGGTGGTCCTGTTATAGTCGAAGGAGGAGAAGTAAGAGGAGGTGTTGAAGGGGATTGTCGCGAATCTGATGGCGACGATGACAATGTTGTTTCCATTACATCGGTATAAGCATGATGATGATAATGATGATGATAATAGTGGTGGTGAATATGATGGTGGTGATGGTGGATCACTGCATTTTCCTTGATACTTGGTTCACGCTTTTTCTCTTTCGTCGTATTTTGTACAGTTTCAATAAACTGCTTCATAGTAGTAGCCAGTTTCCATTGACTATATAGATATCTCTTTTTTTGCTGTAGCTGTTTATCTAATCTCGGACATGATTTCGTTTTTCGTAGTGAGTTGGGAGGTTGATCAACAACAGGTGCATCAAAAGATGATAAGCGAGTATTCAAACTAATTTCTGCTTCCCTGATCAAACGCTGTAGAGCTTGATTCATGCGATTGAGGCTGTCATTTGTATTATGTTCCTGATACGATTGATCCGATTGGGCTGCTATAAAATCGAATGATGTTGTATCACTATATTGTATTCATTGATTTTTGTATTATTAGTGAGTAAAAGGCGGAGTCAGCTATCATTGATCGGCCTTACATGTCGGATAACAAACTTAGTTCGTTCTTCAGGCTCAATAACAAAGTCTGATTCTTTAATTCAAGTCTATGTATTGCAATTAGTCATTGTGTATTTCTGCTGTCTATGACGCTCTACCTTTGGCAGCACCTCTGATACGATTTAAGCATGAATTGCGTGTCTTTCATCGATCTTTTCATAGATTGTAATAAATGATCCATCTCTTTCAGCTATACATATTTCAAAAGGGTAAGAACCGAAAAAAGGGCCCGGATTAAACGAGTGTTACTTACCTTTTTATCCCATGTTGCACATTGCTGTTGATATTTCTCTGCCAATACAGCAGAATACGAAGGAGGAGATGAAGTATTCACATCAGTTTGTTTGTTGTTAAAGGTGCTCTTATAATCATAATGTCTAAATTCGGATACTACGAAATCATAGGAAAGAGACATTCACCAATTTTAAGAGAAAAAATAATGTAAGGAAAAGGAGAAAGAGAGAGAGAAAGAGAAAATGCAACCAGCAGCACATTTGTAGTAAGTAAATAATAGGTCCAACATTAAATAGTGAAAAAAAAAAAAAAAAAATCTTGAGGCACACATTAAATTAGAATTTCAAATTGAAGTGTTCAGTGTGTAACAAGCAACATCCCATGAATAGTAAAGCAAACACGTTTGTCCATGTGAATAAAAAGAAAAAGGTCAGTGAGCTTGTTGTGTTTTTTCCCCCAAAATATGTTCATATTAATCTGCTTGAATGAACAATGCATAAACCCAAAGAGTTCCATGTGCACAAACAAAGGGCGTAATGCGCCGTGTCAAGAACTTCTTCTTTGCTGCTGTTGCTAACTACAATTAACGCATGGCAAAGAAATTGTTTCAAAAAACAGCTGAAATTTAGCAGTGATATTTTAAAGCCGTCGATGCTTTTTTGACGATCAGGAAGCTGTATTGATTCTATTTAATGCTGATATTTTGAAGGCTTGCTGTTGAGAATTAGACGTATTTGACCCTACTATATTGTCTATTCCCACTGATGCCAGTCAAATGACATTTTCTGTCATTTCTACTGGTATATTTCGCTATATTTACAACCATCTTTATCCTCTATCAATGAGAAAAAGAGGCTTCGATCACGCCAGGATATTGATTCACTTGAATTCTAGTAGCTTCTTTTAGCAATAGATCAAATAGGGATAATCAAATATTCAACAATTCTTAAAAAGTATTCTGCCCTGAAATATAACGGAATTAGAGGCATCGTCAGTTGCTTGATATAGTAGCCCATAGTCAAAGAAGGCATGCATCATGCACAATTATACGACTTTACATTGTCTAGGTAATAATATGTTAATTCTCACTAACAATCTTGATAATTGACTATCAGCAGATGAATTGATGCAATAGCAATGGCATCCGAAAGATACACACCTATCTTTATGGTAGGACAGTTGGGAAAACGCTACATTACAATACCCAGAGTGCCTCTTGACAGTCTTTGAACAAGCAAACTGTGCCTATTATAGATGGAATGCGAGATGCATTAAATATCAAGTAGAACGACAAAAATGTTTGTTGGGACGAAATGATGTAAAGGTCGAAATCTATCGAGTCAAGACAAAGAATACGAAATCACATATTACTCTTTTCATAATTCTTACTCTTTGCGCTGTCATTTATGAGTTTGTGCACAACTAGCCATTATTTAGGCACATTTTGCGATCATTGGTTAGACAATATTATATTTTGATGGTTGAAATAATGGTCTTTATAAGGTTGACAAAACCTTGCTACTGTGTGAAGCTAACAATAATCGCTGCACAGTACTAGCAGTGCATTACCAGCTTAATATACTTTAATACCTATGCCTAATAGACTCCACATGGCATCCGTGCAGGATTAGCTATTGAAAACATTAATTGCTTTCATGAACAAGACATTTTGCTGCAATAACAAGAGGTAGCGGCATGTGAAATACTTGATCTCTTCTCCCACTAATAAAAAAAATCGGCCCGATTGACCTCCAAATATCGTTTTTGGGAAATTCAACTATATAAACGACAATTTCCGTATCCCACTTTCTAATACATTTATATGTAGCTTTCTACAACGCATCTAATAGCGCTAATTACATTAAAGTTTTTGACCAAAAGTATTGAGTAGCTCTCAAAAATATGAGTAGCTATTTCTTGCCAAAATTCCAAAATTTCGTTTATAAAGGTTTTACAAAAGTGTCTTCAGATGTTACCCTGGATCGCCAAGATCAATTTGAACTCTTATACGCCATGTTCAAAATTGTCGTGGTCATAAGGGCCATTAATGTACATATAATTTATACGATCATGATACGTCTTACAGACCATATAGAGTGTGTAAGGGGTGTGGTCTGGGTCGACTTTTATTGATGTTTTCTAGGTCCCAAAAAAACTGAGAAAAAGTATCAGCGAATAACTGTTAGACGAAAGCAATTGTCTGGTGTTATTCTGGCTATAAAACAGCATCGAACTCGAGAAATCACTCATCAAATGTATCAAAGTTTGGTCGAGATTTGCATTGTATTGAATAGTGAGAGTCGATATAACTATGCTAGCTACCTGTATATAACGACCCAATCGCCGTTACATAATTGACACCAAGACATGCCAGCCCCACTTATACTATAAATTCCCTAATCTATATAAATACGATAATACCACAAATCAAATGAACCACGGTGAACTTATCTCTCCTTCTTCCTTCCCATCTTATATTTATCAACTCCCAATAAATATCTTCGTAACTCAATTATCATTGACATCTATAATCAATCGTTACTACTCAAAAATTGATCATAACTATTAATTGTACACTAGTAATAGTTATGGATACAATTAGAAACACCAGTGTCTGATCTATAGAGTCAAGAGAGTTATATAATTTCCAACTATATATCCTAACTGGAATCCCTGATCTATTACTACACTGTATATGAGTTGTTTCCAGTGATACAGACCTGCAGTATCCTAAAGAGTCATATTTACAGTTACAAGTGGTAATTGGAGGTTTTAGCGCAGTTTATTGCGCTTGATATCAGGTATAATAGCATATCTCTGTGCTTACATTTCGGTGCTGCCTATAATTGATTTTCTTTATTAAATTCGTTTATGTTTCGCCGTTAGGTTCGTACGTTCATGTCACTTGTCATTGCTATATAAAAGCGCTCCCTTATGAGCTAGGGGTTATACAAAGCTATAGTAAAGAGTATATAGACATTCCATAGTCTGTATACAGGATGTCAACGATATATTGCCTTAGAGATCAAAGCTCCTCTTCACCATCACCATTAAAGCATTGGTCAATGTTGAAATAATAATGCGTTGCAGCTTTTAAGTAGTTGGTAGCTTGATTTAACATAGGCTCACAGCACGAGAATTTATCCATACAATACATAGTATCTGATGAAATACTTCAAGTGTTTTTATTTCTTTCAGGGATCACTGAGAAAATGTAACTTCTTAAAGCCATTGCAAAAGGGTTTAGCATTCAGGAACCAGCGGAGGTCAATTGAGTTAATAATAAAGTACTGTCGATGATGATTGGTTTCATGAATCAAAGCAATTTTCATCACAAAAGTCTTTTTTTTAAATACTTCAATACATTTACATGCCAAATCTTTGAGCTTCTAAAAAAGGAAAGTTTCGCGGAGCCTCAATTATTTTGCTACTAAAAGATATTAATGGCTATAAAAAAAAAAAATTCAGGCCGATGTGTAGGAGTGGTTAACTTTCGTGATTCGGATTCACGAGATCCCGGGTTCAAATCCCGGTGTCGGCCCATTTTTTGGTATACGTTTCTTAATTTAGGTTTGCAGGTGAAGGCTTTTGGTAAAAATTTACATTTTTAATAAATTCATTGATTTTTTTTTTGCTTCTATTTTAAAGAATTGATAAAGCTTTGTCAGAGGATTTCTTTCGCAAGGAAGGGATTTAATCCTATAGCTCAAAGTCCGATTTCTTACTTGCATAAATTTAACGCCATTCCTGATCTATTGTTACGAATTGAATCTGTAACTCTCTTAAAGCTCTCTTTTTGGCTAAATAAAAGATATCTATCAAACCCTCCAAGAATAATTCTTCCAAGTAATTCATATTTGAAATACCCGACCTGAAAACTAGTATGCTATAAATTCCATATCGAAAACCCTCTCTAGAGCAAGAGGGATTAACATAAGAAACGTCTATCTAAAAACAAATGATTGATCTAAACCTCGGTTGTGTTGATTCCTTACATTAGATAATTAAAATCGAAATATATCAATGTTGAAACATGGTAGAAATAAGATCAGTTTATAGATTAGAAAAAATATACATACTCAAATTAGACACATATCATAATAAAGGATTATCTTATTTTTACCTCAAATTTATCTACATAGGCTTCTCAGCTTTTTATTATTTCATTGATTGAACTCATATTTACATAAGATCCCTTGAATTGGTCATATACATCTGTTTGGCATTGATTCATTGTACTTTATTTCCTTTATACTTCTATTTATTTCTGTTTATCTTTATTCTTTACTAGTTGGACAACTATAAACCTGGTGCTCGTAAAATAGTTACATCTGCTTGGTCGTTTTTATCTATTACTTTTATTACTTTTATCACTACATTTACAACTAGCGCTCCTTGTTTCGCAACACTATGAAGCATGTTAGTGTTTCATTTGTTTTTACCTGAGATTGTCTTATAGAGCTCGCAAAAATTGGATCTCTAATCTTGTGCAAGGCTGTATAGCTGAAATAGTTGCTTGGAAGGTACCTTGAAGTGATGTTCTTAATAATAGACCTTGGCGTAACAGATGCAGATGTCTAGAGTACGAGCTGCCTTGGCAATGGCATCTGGTAGCCTAATTATGTATCGCGAGCTTCATCGAATGGGTTTCACGCATCGAAATGCAATGTATCACCTTTATTTTTAATGATCTGGTGTGGAATCAATACAAGAATATAATGATGAGCTGACTTTTGAGTTATATGCAGAAAGCGTTCCTGGATGCTTTGTCCCTGAATATTTTGTGCTACATTATAGAGTTTAGGTCCGAATATGTACAAGCCATTGAAAAGAATGAAATGCAAAGGGGGTTTGTCAAGGAGGGAAGAAGGTTAGCCAAAGCTAGCTTTTTACAGACTCTTCCATCATACAGCTTAATGTAGACTGTCTAAAGAAGATGGGTTCATTGAAGCATTGTGACAATGTGGTAGTCGATTCATGGCTGCGATTTAAATGCTACGATCGCTTTCTTGATCTAGAGCCTCCCTTTTTTATTTGTATAAAGGCTCAAGTGCTCATCTGGGCTTACTATAAGCTATAATCTACGCAGAATAGGATGCATCATAAGAGATTCAACAGCAGCCATGATGGGGAATCTCAATACCAAGGAATTGGCTCAACGTTCCTAATTTTAGATCAAATGAATATGGAGTAATGGCAAATTGGGAACGACACAAAAAAAAAAAGCTATCTACAAGAACACTTCATTTACGACCACATGGTCTTCACCACATTTCAAGGACGAAAATGTTGATTCAGCATGCTATCACAAAGGAGCCCTAACACTCGAGATATTCCTACATTTTGAAGGGAGAACAAGTAGAGGAGTATATACAAAGAAACAAAGAAACTGCGACAAAGAATTATTGTCCAAGAAAGGGGTTTTGAGCATTTGTATCAGATAAACAGAGAGGAGAATAATAAAGGAGAAGTAGGAGGGAAACACATATTATCCAAATAACTAAACAGCGTAGAAAAAGCAATAGGGTCTCTCCATTCACGACGAATGTGAAATGCTATTCCGATTTATAGTCTTTCCCCTCTTGAGATGCTGTTCATAAAGTTTGATGTGGCAATGACAACTGAAGGTTTTGTTGTAATTCAATCTTCTCCCTGTCAAATACAAATCCTCATTAAATACACATGCACACACATATACATTGTCAAAAACAAAAATGTATTGAATCCACATATTGTCACCTATAAATACACAAGGTCTCGACACATTTGACACTCATACAAACATACAGAAATACATTTCTTATTTATAGGTAAAAAGAAGAATCTAGATCTCCCCTGATAAATAATAGGTGCAAATAAAATAGATCAAGCAAAAGCCCAAAAAAAAAACACTCAAAAATACACAACGAATCCCACAAGTACGCTCTAATCGTTTTATGGAAATAGGCTTATCAATTTAATAAGTATATATACTAGATACTATCGTTACTTTTCCCATGTGCGATTTATAGTGTTAAAATGCGACAATATCATTCTGCCCAAAAGAAGCTGCGTAACGTTTATTTAAGGGGGTTGCATCATAGCAAAAGGGACAAAAAATATGCATTGATTCGTTTTGCATGCAATTTGAAATGGCATTGTCGAAAAGCAGATAGCGTTTACTGGATGTTTAAAGATGAATCGCAAGCAAACTAGCACGGCAATGAGTAGACATAGTAACAATTATAATGGTGATTGCTCTTGGTAGACACTTACAACCAAATTCGCTCCTTTCTGAACTAAAATGATCCCCTTTTATAACATCAAAATTGTTATATACGACTCCCCAAAGCATATATAAATATATACATAAGCTATTTACAAGAAACGAGCCCCTATACACTCTCTTATAATTTTGAAAACCAACCAAGCAAGCAAGAAAAGAAAGCCAAAAATAATCACTGTTCAAAACCTCTCTTTTCTTTCCTCTTTTCCACTCTTTTATCCTCTCCTTTTGTCCATTCACTCTTTTCTTTCTGTTTTTCAACAACAACAATATAAAATCAACATAAAAACACTTGCAAAAAGGTAAGGCAGAGAGCTTTGATCTGTGAAGAGAATGATATTAACAGTGCCTTGATAGACATACAAAATGCCTAGACAAAATCCGTTTCTACGACGTGCATCATCTCCTGGAGATATAAATACTGAAATTAACCATGGAAGTAATAGCAGCTTACTGTCAGTTCCACCACCACCTTTACCACAACAGCATCCAGCAAAGTTAACTCAAGTATCGCTTTCTGACTCTGCATTAAAAGTGCCTGTGCGACCGTCTACATTTAGAAACACACAATCTCGTATGATGAGTATTCGACCTTCTCGATTTATAAAGGCTTCAACACCCATTTCATCTACTTCATCCCCTATAATTTTAAATGATACCAGCATTTCCTGCTCTTCTCAATCGACTGAAATGACCTCGTTCATTCGACTCTTTGATACATTTACTCAAAAGCTGTATATTGAGGGATATGTCATGCGACATAACAACACCACTGCCATGGACGATAGCAGCAAACCACGCACCAAAATTTTTATGGAACTGTCAGGTTCTACCTTGACCTTGTGGGATACTGAAGTACCTGGACCCACTGTCATGCCCACCTACTTTCAGATTGTTGACACAACCATTGTCTACTCCAGCCCAACCATCAGCGTAGACAGCAAAAAGAAGAAGCATGTATTCACTGTACAAAACAAAAAGGCAACCATGACATTTGAGACCTCAGATGAGCCTTCCATGATACGTTGGGTGAGTGCCATCAGATTGTCCTGTTTTGAAAAGCAGAAGTTGCATCAACTGTTTACTCTCAAACTACTCGGTAATAACGCAGCCAACAGCAATACGATCACCAACATCTCATCGGCATCATTGTCGTCCAGTGGAAGTAACAACACGGCAGATGAACTTGCAACTAAAAGCACTTGGCTTCAAGTAAGGGTACCAGGCACCTCTATCTGGCAAAAGTATTGGGTTGTATTGGTGAATAAAAAGAGTAAGGAAGATCAACATCATCGCAGCAAAAGATTTGGTAAAAAGGTGTCTGTGGATAATGTAGAGGAACACATCTTACTCTACGAGACAAAGAAATCAAAAACGCCCATGTGGACGCTATCCCGCTTGACTCATGCTTATGCTGTGTATCCAGAATCACCTCAGTTGATTGAAAAAGGCTCCATGATTCGTATCGAATGCAAACTGAACGGTGGCGGTGTTCAGCAAAAGTCTTTGGAGATTCCCGACAACAATGGCAACGCCTGCTGCTGTTGGTTCATGGCAGACCATAGTCAACTGACGATCCAATGGTTGTTGGCAGTGTATGATACTTTTAGCTTATACGGTAGACCTGAGCAACTGCTTGCAGATCCAACCAGCCAGAAAGCTCTTAATTTTGGTGAACCGCTACAGGATGTTGGCACTGTGGTCCATCCCAAATTGTTTTTAGAAACAGATGAAGTTGTAAATGCAATGAACGTCTTGTCCATCCCTCGTCAGGAGATTGATGCTATTTTTACCAACGCTATTCTTAAGAAGCAAGCAGAGACATCCGTAGTTACTGTCACACGAAGACCCACAGGGACCAGAGCAAATAGCCTCCCCTTGATTACAGTTATATCCGCCATAGAAGACTCGAATGGAGATGGTAAGATCAAGTCAGCGATAGAAGATACGACGGCGAAATCAATAGATGTAGAAGACCAGGTAGCGCCCTTCAAATTTGCTCGCCAAGTAGCAGACTCAAGTGATGAAAGCGACGACGACGACGAGGACGATTGTGAGGACGAGGATGAGGATGTAGACAGTGATGACGAACCCATTGGCAAGAAATCTACCAATTCACCACCCAGCAGTGCCGTACCTGAAGACGCAGAGGAATCGACCGCCAAAAAAGTGTTTGCTGATAGTTTGATTCCTGATTTTGATTTTGGAAATGGATTCGACGTGCCCAAAAATGTCACGGCAGCGGCAGTTGCAGCAGCAGTCAATGCTTCGAGTCTGTCACAGACACTACCCACCAGAGGCAAAAACAAGGGAGCTCGTCATAGCAACTCTATGACCATGTTTATGGATTCGTCTTCCTCGATATCGCCCCTGGATAGCAGCCGACAAGACGATGACTTGGGCTTCTCACTACACACTCGCAAAGCCTCCATGCCAGCTACGTCCAGCCATCATCAGCACCACCACCATCATGGACAGAGATCGTCTTCTTCAGCAGGCCATCACTCTATCAATTCTAGATCAACCCCGCCTCCATCACAACCTCCTGCCTCGTCTTCAGCTTTATTTGGCGACTTTAGTTTAACAACGGATTTCAGAAAATTCCTTGATGAGCCCCTGGATCAACGCAAATATTCGTTGCCAGCCAATGTAAAACTTTCGTCCATGGAGTCCAGTCGATCCACCTCGTCAAGTAACAACAACAACAACAATCGATGGGGAGATCATGAATGGGAAGATACCACCGATCACTATGGTGATAATGAAGAATACGAAGATGAAGAGCAACCTTCGCAACATCCTTATGACGACGATAATCAGTCCTATGATTCCGATTTTGATGGTCCTCTCATCCCCTCATTAGGCGATCATTTTGCACCCCAAAATAGTCTCTTGGATACCTATTTAGGAGAACAATTAAGCGCAAAGGAACAGATTGAATATGCAAAAGCCACAGGCCAACCACTGATACAGGTTTCAACCAAAAAACAAGGAGCTCCTCGAGGAGGTTTAGTGGGCATGATTTCGCAGAGAGAGAAAGACAGAAAAGAAGGCAACGGGTTGAGAGTAACAGAGAGAGTGAATCAACATCATGCTCAGATGGGTCAAGATCGTTTTGAAAGAGAGAAAGAGAGAAGAATACTTGAACAGAGACAACATCAGTTCTTGAAACACCAGGTAAGACTCACCATATTAAGTACTTGAACCAAGTAAAAGTACTAAACGACTATAGATGATGCTTTATGCCAATGGCTACGGTATGCCTCCTTTGCCCATGATGCATCCGCATTCATTTATGGGCCCAATGTCTCCAATGGGTCCAATGAGCCCTATGCCAATGAGTCCAATGGGTCCAATGTCGCCTATGGGTCCGATAAGCCCTATGGCTCCAATGAGTCCAATGGGTCCAATGTCCCCCATGGGCCCAATGCCTCCAATAAATATGGCCATAATGCAGCAGCAGCAGCAACAACAACAACAGCAGCAGCAACAATATAGTCAAGCGTCTTCTTCACCCACACCTCCACCACTTTTATCATTGCCTCAACAGCATCTTCATTCTCCCATGAGTAGTGCACCGCCCAGTCCACATACACCCAGCTACGGAAATCACATTCGACCCATTTACGGCCCACCACCACCTTCGTCTCCCATGGGATTTTACCAGCAGCAGCAACAATACCAACAAGGTAGACAGAGCCCCAGTTTGTCAGCGCCTTTGATCACGCATAACAATCGCCGAGTGTCGAGGCCATTATTAGACGATGTAGAAGAATTGAATGGCGGTGGTAGCAGTAGTAGGACCATGTCGCCTATACTTAGAAAGAGTCCAATTGTATCAACTTCTTCAGGAACGAGTAGCGTTCGTATGTAAATCCTCCCCCCCCCCCCTTTTTTTTTGGTTTTTATATATTTACATATAAAGTATCATTGTCAACATTATCTCTTTTAAATAAGTTGTATAAGATACTTGACCAAAGTAATTTTTTTTTATTTTCACAATAAGATGCTAAATGTCGAAGCTAGAATAGTAGAAAAAGAGGAAAAAAAAATAGAGTGTATATATACTAGAGTATTGTTGATATAAACTTGGTTTGATTGCTTGGGTGAAAGGTAGTTGCGTGCATAAACATGTAGAGCGAAATGAAATTAAACAAACGGTGGAGAAAGAAGACAGGGCAGATATACATAATTATTCGCTACACAACATGAAGTGAGTCTATGAACGCAGTGGAATCCCATTAGGTACTTACGTGAAAATAAACAGGTTGTTGGTTGCTGCAACAGCAATTGTGTTTTCCTTTGGATGCCATGAAGAATGCAAAATCTTCTTGCTATAATCCATATAATCCGTATCATCGCGCATTCTTCTACCCGCACTATTAGCAGCACGATTGCCTTGGCTCATGGTAATCTTGTTCTTTGCAGATCCCAATTTCTTTGCCTTGAACGCACTCTTGTCAGCCTGCAAGGTCACCTCCTCATCGCCTTCCTCGCGCCCGTAAATATGAATATCGTTGCTGTAAGAGCCTGTCATCATATGACTTCCATCGCCACTGAATGTACATTCAAACTTGTCAAAGATACAGTCATTTTCATAGAGATCGCATAGCTTGGATCTTAGGTTATCGTGGATATTGATGGTGCGAATAGGCTTCTTTTCCATATTGATGTCCCAAATCTTCAATGTAAGATAATCACGAGATAAAATGTAACGGCCATCTTGACTGAACTTGACATCAGAGATGGACGAAATGATTTCGGAAAAGAACGATCTATTGGACGGATCCTCAGGCTCCTCAAAAACTGGATACACTCAAATCCATCAGCATCTTGATCTACTCTGATGCAACACACTTACCCTTTGCGTTTTGATCGCACAATGCAGCTTCTCTCATATCAGCCAACTTGATAGTACCCTTACTGCTACTGTACATGAACAAGTTGCATTGGTCTGGATGAAACTCAGCAGCAGTAATGACTTCAGTCAATTCCTCCATGTTGGCAGGCTTGATGTCAACAATGTCTAAACACAAATCATTACATGGCATGTTCCTTGAAAACGCATTACATAAAAACTTACTGAAGCTTTGGTCAGAGATATCCAGATTCCACAGGTTGATTCGAAGATCATCAGCAGAAATATAAGTCTCACTGTCAGAATTGATGGAGATTGAGTTGATATGATAGGCATGAGCTTGAAATCAAGAAGGATTTTTAGAGTTGGTTGTTTTTTTCATGCATTCGTGATATTTAGCTCTCCGCTTACCATTTGAATAAATACGTCTTGGGACGGCAGCTACGATAGTGTCTTGATGACTGATCTTTGGCATACTCAAAGAGGGATGTACAGGTGAGCCGAAACTTCCAGGAACAGCTGTTGGCATTGTATCTGACATCATAGAGACTTCACTCACTGTCTTTAAGCTACGTTCATACACTTTCCAAAGCTTAATGGTTTTATCTACATGTGCACACGTTCAGTGAGTCGAGTGTTTCTTTTAACAAAGAGTAGCCTTACCGTTAGTAGAAAGCAAAAAGTGTGCTGAATTTTGTCTCTTGCACCATTTGATTTGGTTGATTTTCTCTTCGATTTCCAAACTCTTCAAATAGTCAAATTCTGGCTCATGGGATTGAAATTCTGTGTGAAAGCGATATTCGCAAGATTTTTTCTATAGATTCAATGGTGAGTATAGATGCTAGTATACGCAGATAACGAGGCGATAGTTACACTCTCATTACGCTCAAACAACACAACTCTGCCGCCTTTGTCACCGGTTGCCAAGTAATCACCAGTGTGATCAAACTCAACAGCCGAAATGATATCAGCTTTTTAACAAATGTTGAGTAAAGTTTCCGATCATGAGCACACAGACAAGTTACCTTCTGTTATATCATCAGATTCGCCCTTATCACCAAAGCATTGAGCAAATTTCCACTTGCTTTCGTTTTCTGTTGCTGATGCTTGCATTATTCCTAATCAAACGTTTAGATCCCTGAAGGCTTACGCGTTCTAGTTGCCATGGTTGCAAAATGTGAATCTGAATATCAGAGTCGTCATGGCAACCTGGCATGCTCGAATAACGCTACCTTGTCACTGTACAGAGTAGTTTCAAGTTAAAAAAAAAAAAAAGAGAGAGGGAGGATGAAAAACGTTGATGCCCACAAACAGCCCTTTTCACACAAGCTCTCGCTTGCCCGCCTACAACGTCACATTTAGGATGAATGATGATGATGATTGTCCTAATGGAACTTCTTTACAACGCACCACAAACCGGAGATCTAACGGATTTTTAGTTGTTTCGAAACTTTTTCAACAAGCAAACCTCTTTTTACATAGTTTCATCACTTGTTTCTTCTTTTCATTTTATCTTCTTTTCATATCATAGAACAACATGTCAGGATACAACATTGTTTGGGCATTTTTTGGTGTCGCCATCTTATCTGCTTTGGCCTATGTTTTGACCCCCAAGGGAAATGACCAAACGTAAGTTCTACTGTCCATCCAAATTCATAGTATCTAAATGTTAGGTTGTATAGTGTTATCAGAACTGTTATTATCATGTCGCTCATCTGTTGTTACTTGATGTAAGTGATAATCTAATGGTAAAAACACGTTTAGGGTATTCAGACATTCCTGTAGGTGGGCTGTTACTTACCTCGCTCAGTTGCATCCTTTAATCTTCCCCAAGAAGGTTGGACTTCGACCTCCTCACCACGAATAATCAACATCAAATCAACATGTTTCGCGTCATTATCTCACTTTTCTATGCAGCCTAGGAAAAAGAAATGATTGCTCTGTATACTCCCTCTTTTTTTTTTACACATGAGGATGGGCCAGTAGCCATTCACTCTCCTGATCCTTCCTCACACTCCACAATTACTTCCTACCTCCTCCCTATTTACCTCTCTTTCTTTTTACAATATTAAAATACCCTCTTGGAATCAAATGGTTGTGTAGACTCTGTGTGTATGCTGGATGTTTTTAAGGGGGAATTTAAAACTGTTTCAGGTCTGATGAACTCTCAAATCACCTGTCAAATTATGTACATGTTTATTAGAGGTTTTCTTCAGCATTGACTAATTGATTATGAAGTCTAAAGTAAGTAGATTGATTGTTCATCAGTTCGTCATGGGTGCCTACAAACAAGAGGTATGAGATGCTGCTTATCAGACTGGAAAGTGGCATGACAAACCTTTCTCTAAAATGTTGCCTGGTGTTCTACCCATCACAACAATCATGTCTGCCTTTCTTATGGTAGATAATCTATGTGCAATCACAAGCACAGTTCTACCATGCATTAACTTGTCCAAGGCATCTTGCACCATTCTTTCGCTTTGAGCTAGAAAAAAAAATGTTAAAAAAAAGGACACATGAACTTCGATTAGAATACTTTACTGTCTAAAGCAGAGGTAGCCTAAGGTCAAATTAGAACGTGGATCATCCGTATTCTTTTAAAACTTACCTCGTCTAAAATCAAAATCTTGGGGTTTTTGAGGATGGCACGAGCAATGGCGACTCTTTGCTTTTGTCCGCCTGATAAAGCAGCACCGCGCTCACCTACAATAGTATCGTAGCCATCAGGGAATCCCTCAATGAAGATCTCGGCATTGGCTTGACGAGCAGCTTCTCTTACTTCTTCCATAGTAGCATCAGGACGACCGTAACGAATGTTTTCCAAAATGCTGGTAGCGAACAAAACAGGCTCCTGGTTAATAAAACCGATATTTTGTCTCAACCATGAAGGATCCAATGTCTTTAAATCTTGTCCATCCAACGTAATTCCGCCTTCAGAAGGCTCATAAAAGCGTTCCAACAAGGAAGCAATAGTAGATTTGCCGGAACCAGAAGGACCGCAGAGAGCTACAGTAGTGCCTTGAGGTACGTTCAAAGTAAAATTGTCCAGCACCTTTTGTTCAGGACGAGTTGGGTAACTGAAATCAATATTGTGGAATACAACATCTCCTTGAACATGATCCAATTTATAGCCCCCCTTCAAAGGTACATTGGGGTGTAAATGAATGAATTCAAAGACACGGGTAGCAGAAGCAGCCGCCTTGATAGATTGGCCAAACAAGACACCAAGAGAAACCAAAGAATGCTGAGCTGTTTGGGTAGAAAGCATGTATGACATGAGATCACCGCTAGTCAACTTGTTTTCAACCACCAAAGAACCGCCATAGTACAAAACAGTCAATACCATACAACCAACAGAAATGTTGGTCAAACCTTGAAAGAGGCCAATATGAAGACCCATATGTTGATTAGACTGAGCTACCTTTTGACATGCATCTCCGTAATGCTCCATTTCACGATCCTCCGATGCAAATGCTCTTACAGTTCTCATATTGGTGATCACTTCGCCTGCAACACCACCTGAATATCCGTCCAATTGCTTGTTTTGCTTACTGAGCTTCCTCAAATAAGCACCGTACATGTTGAGTAAAACATACAAAATAGGCATTGTACCAAGCATAGTCAATGTAAGCGATGTAGAGATGCGGAATAGCTGAATAGAAGAGCCGATTGTTTGGGTAACAGATTTAAGCCCTTGAGTTACCAATTGCTTAAAAGTACTCTAGAGATACGTATGAGTCCATACTTCCTCTAATGCCCACACTTGATTCCATTTTACCTTGAAATCAGAAACATCAGCTGTCAAACGACTCACTAGTTCACCACTGCGATGACAATCAAAAAACGAGATATCCTGTCTGATAATAGCCGAAAACAACTTTGCGCGCAATCGTTTGGCTACATTTTCACCAAATGCAGATACCAGCGAAATATGAGCAAATGTCAAAAATCCTTGTGCGGTTAAAAGTCCAAATAATTTCAAAGCAGGTGCGTTCAAATCACGAATCGTCAATGCACCCAGTCCATCTGCTGCTGCCTGAACACTACTCGACAAGACGTTGATCAATTGGCCTGTAACGAGTGGTGTTTGCAACTGAACAATAGCTGCTCCAACAGCCGTCAATACAATCAATCCCAATAAAACTAAATCTGGTTTCACCAAATCCCAAATATCCTGTGCAATGCTGACCTTTTCTGCTGGTGCTGGCAAAATGTGATCAAGTACCTTGGTCTTGGTTACAGCTTCTGTGATGAGAATAGGCTGTTGTTTGTAGGCAAACGTAGCATCACAGTAAACTACTTTGGATTGTTGCGCGAATCGAAGTCCAACTGCAAGTGAAACGAGAGGTACAGAGTGTGATTTCAGTAATGTAAAAGTGGATTTCATATTGGGTAGTTTGGAGAATGAAGCACTGCTATAATATGAAAGATATCTAATGAATATCAATGCTATGCTTGACGAGAGCTGTTAACTACCTCCAATTCAAAGCGGTTTGTTGTTGAGAAAAGTGTCTCTTCAAATTGCTTTTTGTATTCGATTGAAATATGCTGAAGGCCTAATTATAAAGTATTAGTCAGGCTATTAAAGAGCTGACAAGCGGTTTCCTTTTTCATACCGTTTTCGAGCACGGCCTAAGAGCAAACCTGGCCACCAACAAGGGCATGTTGATAATTTACAAGTTTGTACAGAAACAGAGAACAGATATATTTTAAGCGGGGATAGGGGATGCCATTTTAAACGCTCCAGATGTCTGCAACATGATTGGGCTTGCGATTGAACCATTTGTGCTTGCTATTTTTCACATGCTTCCATAATCATTGTCCTGCTTGAGCATTTCTTAATGATCCACAGATGAGCCATCGATGCCTGACGTTTTCTTGTAAATCATAATCCAGTATGTAACATTTTGTGCGTCGAATTTGCCATCGCAGCTTAATGACAATCTATAATTGTGAGTATAGCAGTGCTTGGCATTGTTGCTCATAACAGCTTTTAATTATGAGCCTTGCTATTTGCATAATCAAGAATTGCTTTCCACACCATCAATTTCTGCCCTTTACCCAATTTTAGCGCTCTAATTCATTGGAAACTACTCCTTACAGACGTATTCCGCTTTAAACATTTGCTGTAAAACGCTATACGGACAATGTAAAATGGCTTGAAAAGTTACAAAAGGACAAGGGACAATACATAGCCTTCTGAGCAATAGCACAAGCACTATGTCTGTAAAAGCACCATTCTTTTAGCTGTATAGTTAACAGCATCTCAAGTGAAGTACAGTTACACTGTAATATCAAGTGTCAAATACTGCTCTGAAACCTCCGTGATTTAACCTGTAGCTGTAGATATGACTCTCTGCAACGCTTCAGGCCCCCATCAATGAGAACATTTCATATACGAGTAGATAGCTTACTGATACTAATCCTTAACACTCAATATGTGATAGAATATAGCCAAATTTGGATGCACTTAATGAGTAATTTCTCGAGTTAGAAGCTGTTTTAGGCCCTCAAAGTAGCATCAGCCAATTGCTCTTGTCTAGCAGTTACTTGCTGATGCATTTTCTCGATTTTTTTTTGGATCGATAAAGTCTTCATTTTTCCATGAGGTACCCCTTTACTCAAACATCGAAAAACAGTTTGTCGCGTTTTTGACCCCAAAAATGAAGACTTTTGCTATGGCGTATATAAGATCAAATAAATGCTAGTGATCCAGGGCAACATGTGAAAACACTTTTGTGAGACCTTTGTATGTGAAATCACGAGATTTTAGCGATAAATCACTTTTCATATTTTTGAAAATTGCTCAATATTCTTAGTCAAAAACTTTGATGTGATTAGTACCATTGGATCCGTTGTAAAAAGTTACTTGTATATGTATTAGAAAGTAGGGCACGGAGGTTGTAGTTTATATAGTTGAATTTGCCAAAAACGATATTTGGTGATCAAACCGAGCAGATTTTATGTCCATCAAAATAGTATCACCATGAAAAAAAAATCAGGTATTTCAATCCCAGTTGACACTACTGCCCTTGGTACAAATGCCTTGCTCATGAGATCCATTGACGGTTTCAGTAGCTAGTCATGCCAAAGTACTATGCAGTACCAATTAAATATATATGCTACTGTTTACAAAGCTGACAGAATACTGCCAGGCTTATTCAATGGTCCTTATTGATTCAATGCATTGCTCAGGATTGTAGCTGTTTCTTGCTACTACTAGTTAGCAAGTTTTTCTCAATCTAATAAAAAGGAACGAAGAAGGTTTCTTTCAGCCACCAAAATATGCTACCAAATAACCAGATGTATTACATACCAATTACACACAAAAAGAAAATGATTCTTGGTGGTGCAAATAACAATACCCTTTGATGGCTCTCACGGGGTGCATGTCTTGTCGTTTTAGACGAATACAGTATCGTCTGCGCTTGTGATAGTTTTCATAGTGAATGCATACTTGAAGCTGTATAACACTCATGTCATGGTTCTGTAAAGGAAGCCTGCGTCTGCTACCGGTTTATTCGGATTTGTAGAAATGACTACACAGGATTGACACTGGTATATTAAGCAATTCGTGCCCCTATTCAAATTTGATCAATGAAATATTCTCAACCTTGGTTCAGCTTGAGTAATTTATCAAAGGTCAAGAGCTGTACCATTTAAAAGACACTATCCTGTTTGTAAGCAATTACTTTCATGCAAATCCATTTTCACAGTTTATAAGCTCTAGAAATGCTTATACACAGCTGTTTTCCAGTTTGCGCATAACAAATAATAGGTTCTGCTTCATAAACCATCTCGGAAACCCCCTAATATGTCTATTTATAATATTTTATTATCCTAATCGCATATTAATTTATCATTGATGATCTATTTACAAGGAGAATTCTTGCCGTTATGATGGCCCAGTTATGAGATTTTTTTTTGCGGCGGTCCTAAAATCGAAACCCACACCAGAGTGCCGTATTTAACATGCTGAGGAATGACGCGCCCGCTTAAACTCTTTTTATTCCTTTCTTTCTCTTTTTCTTTCACACAAAGCAAAGACGGAAAGAATTGCATGATAATCAAGTAATTCATGTTATGCATCAGTAATAGCAAGAATATGACACAAGTAGAGATATCAGAAAATGAGTATTGGAAGTGTGCATACAAATCAGCTGAAGCCTTATTGAGTTTGCTTTCAATCTTTGAAAAGAGAAACATTCAAGGAGTCGATAAAGCAATTGAATCTCTTCGCGATATTGTAGCTGGTGGTAATGAATTTGACAAACTAAAGGAAACAAAACCATCACCGCAGCACACATCATTACCATCTACACTACAACAACAACAACAACAACAACAACAACAACAGTCAAATCAGGCTGGAAAGAGGCCTTGGCACAATTACTCGCATTATGACATGGAAGATGATTGGTGCCGAGTGAATGCTTCTCATATTGAAGTGCCATTAAACAACAACAAGATTGCTATTTGCATGTTTGTATCTACTGAACCACAGCTTGATGAAGCTATCCAGGAGATAAGAAAAGCAGAATACATCGCCATTGATTGTGAATTCCAATCTGTAAAGAAATCGTTGCCAGAACTCAAGCTCATACAAATTGGTGTCTCTAGTACCAAGGGATTCGCTATTCAGGTGGATTCTGTGGGGTTTGATATTTTATCAGCAAAATTGAAGCCTATACTGGAGGATAATGATGTGAATATAGTTGGATGGTCTTATCGTCCTGATGCAATGGCGATTGAGTCCTATTTCAAGTCGATAGAACAAGCACCTGTGTTGGATCTTCAAGCTAAATTAACGCCAATTGCAGTAGAAACTATGAATTTGGAGGCTGCCATGGTGAGATTTGCCGATCAATGGGATGGCTTGGAAGTGTTCAGAAAAGCAAAGCATTACAATGAAGGGTTCTTTTACAACGATGATGATTGTATCTGGGCAAGAAATCCTCTTCCACCAAAAGCGCTTGTTTATTCTATCTTTGATGTATTGAGTGTACATGCTTTACACCAGTATACAACACAATATCCTAGCAACGAAAAGTTTTATTGGCCGTATACCCTCAGTAATCAATCAGAGAAAGCAATGAACCGATTTCATCAACAAAGAGCTCAGGGTATTGCCTCTCCTGTTGGTTCATCCTCTTCAAGAAATGGCAAAAGTCCTGCTCCTGCCAAAACTCATTGGAACAACAATTACAAGTCAACTTCTCCAACATATCGTCACCGTAACAAACAACGTCAACAAACGGAAGAGGAAGAGTATCTCGCTCGCCTGTCGCCTCAACCAGAGACGGATGATGGATATGACGATAATAATACAAGATTTCAAAAGGAATTACAACAGGCAATCATACTTTCTGTCAAAGAATCAACAAAGAAAGAACATCAAACTTACGGTGGTGAGTCGAGCAGCTCTGGTGCTTCTTCTAGTTGGCCGCAACAAGATAATCTAATTGTGGAGGATCTGGATGACTATCAACGCACCAAGTTCTCCGAGAATGACGCTACCAACCAAACAACTGACTCTGACGTGAATTATGAAAGCTGGGGAGATTATGATCCTACAACGCATCCATTCTTTGGAAGCAATAAGTTTACAAACTCGAGTACCTCTAATGCAGATGCTGTTGCTGAAATGAGTAGTTCTGATTATGATCCACCAGCTACAGAGCCCTCTGTCCCGGAATCAAAGCCATCTCCTGCTGTTTCTGCTGCTTCAGTAACTACGGTCATGCCTGCTCCAGTACCTGTTAGACAACCCCTGCCACCACCTACAGTTGCATCGCCACAGTTCAATCACCAAAAGACGCATAAATCACCTCAATATCAGTTTAGTCGACCTCCTACACAAAACTCATACCAGAACAAGTCATACTCATACCAAACAGCATCCTCTGCTCAACATTATCAGTCTAATCAATACCAGCATCAGCTACCGCCATCATCACAACAAGCTCATCATTTACCCAAACCCGTCGCTTATGCTCCTCGCAACAATTACAATGCAACTCGTTCACCCCGTAAGTCATTCACCAATGTTGCTCGTTCCTCACAAGCACCTGTTCCCAGTCATTCTGCACCACCTGTCGTTGCATCTGCAAGCACCGCTTCTTCTAACAAAGTACCTGCTGCTGATACCACCGCCACTGCTACTACTGCCACTAATGCTACTACTACTACTACAACAACTACTACTACTACTGAAAACAATGCTGCGGCTGGATTTGGTAGTAAACCTAGTAAAGAAAAGTATGCCTCTGAATTCCGAAGTCGCATTTCTGCAGGAGACCAAAACGGATCATTTGCATGGAGTCAAGATGCTGTGGATGGTGTTGGAGCCGCCTTATGGGCATCATTTGCAAATTCAACTGGCAAAAAATGGGATAATGGTATTGACAGTGAGTTGACGGATTTGGAAAAGGAAGAAGCCAAGAGAAAAGCAGCAGCAGCAGCAGCAGCAACAGCAGCAGGCACATCCACAGGCTCAGTCAAGGAAAGCATCAAGTTTAATACAACTGCTGGCGTTGTAGCTGGCCATCGTGCTCAGGATGCCTTGGACGATGATGGCGATAATTGGTCAAAGCAAGACGAAAGACCTGATACTATGGAGATGAAAATGAATCAAATACCTATCCGTAAAAATTTCAGTGGGCCTCGTACTATGGCTCCGTATGATGGTGAAAGTGAATCTGACGACGACGACGACGACGATGATGAGAACCCCTATGACCATTTTGGTGCTAGTAGCTCAAGACGTCTCTCTGAGAAGGATGCTATTATTGATACTATTGGTCTCAAGATGAAGTTCACACCAGAGCCTGAAGTAGCAAAACATCAAAAGGCAGTGGATGCATTAGAGACATTTGTGGATGCCATATATCCTCTCAGTTTTGATCGAAATCAGGAACTGGCTATGCTCACGTTGGAATCGTTTGAACAACTGGATATGATCATTGTGCCTGATCAACCTTTCACTGTCACTATCTGTTTCCATACCATTGAATCAAAGTCGAACATATTTGTGCTCAAGGCATTGCAGCTCTATCTTAGCACAGGTGAATCATATACTTGCGTCTTGGAGAAGGCATGTGAGATCCGCAACCGACCTCGATTCAAGTCTACTGTCTTTGGCCGCTTATTATCTGATCCCTCCATTAAGCGTGTCTGCTGGTACCCTGAATTCATCCAGGAATCATTCGTGCAAATCTTGGGCTTCCAAATGGGACCTACTGTTGATTTAGCCTTGAAGATCTTGGAAAATGACGCATCTTTACCGTTTGCTGAAGCTGTTGAAAAGTACTTGAAAGACTGGCCTGATTTGGTGAAATATTTTGAACTCAAGAAAAGTTATGACGGTTGGACAAACTCGAGCTCCAAAAAGTTTGGTGGTTCTTGCTGGGAACGTCAAAAGGTGCCTGGAGAAGTGCTTGAGTTTTGTGCTCTTCAAGGCTTAACTGCTTATGCCCTCTATCAGAAGACATTGGAGCTGAACTTTGACAATGATGATGAATTTATTTACCCTATCGATGATGATGAATAAAGTACACATATTATTAGTGAAATATGCAACGTAAGATACAAAGAGGCAATTTCGTTATTGTCTACTGTTTGATGCTCCTTGTAGACTCCTTAAATTTGCTTTTATTTATTCCATCCTGGATTTTATATATGTATATACCAATGGAATATATATATATGTTCCCCTCGTTCTATTCCTCACAGTGAATGAGTGAGGCGATTTTATCTCAATGCATTATATTTTAAAAAATGAAAATAATTTCTCATTTATAGGAGAGCAAGAGGAGAAATGTGATAGACAACAACTACAGAGGAAAAAAAAGTGAGGAGGAGACGAGGGGAGAAAAAGAGAGGGCTCTATTTCATATTATGCTATTGACATTGACTGCTGTATATATCAGACAACTACAATAAGCATAAAGGAATAGAAGATACTACATGGTAAGGAGCACATTATTGTCTCATCATGTAGTTTTGAAAAAAAAGGGTTAAAATCGAGGGTCCAATTTGGAGAAGTATACAGGATTTCTTTGTGTTATATAGCCTTGTATTCCAGATTGTAATGAATACATGGCGTTTCATTTTGTATTATTGTGTACATGTGTATAAACAAACCGCAAAAAGGTAACATTGCCCAGGTAATATCATAGAATATACAGAGCACATATATACACACACACACTCGCTCGTCTCTCCAATGATCCCCCCAATCATTCAGGAGTTACCCTTTATATACAAGAGCTTTGGTGCAACAACAACCAAATGTGATGTGTGTGTGTATATATATATAGTAGATCTACTCTTTTCTCTTTTATCTCTTCTTTTCTTTCATCTTTCTTTTTTATAATCAAAGCAATACAATATGGGTGGTAATATATCACGTGATCCACCAAACACTCATGTCTATCAGCAGCATCATCATCAACATCACCATCACCACAGACACAACAGTAACAGCTCTCCATCATCCATCAAGGCAAGAAAGTCTAAATCCTCTACGTTAAGAAACAGCAAATCTAATTCGGTCAACGAAGAGAAAAAGGTACCCATCAAATCCGATAAACGCATTATATACGGCAGAACTTATCATGCCATTGAGTCGAGTTCTTACATGCTTCCCAAAGACGATAAAGAAATTGATCGTTTGCATGAAGAACATTTTGTGACAAAAGAGCTATTGGGATTGTAAGCATACTTTTTTTTTTTTTTTTTTTTTTTCGCATGAATTCGAAAATAGGAGTTGATGATTTTTTTTTCTACTGTGTAGTAACATTATGATTGAAGCATTAAAATCGCTGGATTTTCAAAATGGAGGACTCGAGGTACTTGATGTATGCTGTGGACCTGCAACTTGGCTATGCGAAACCAGTTTAGAATACCCCAACTGTCGTTTTACTGGCATTGATATGTGTAGTTTATGGCCTCAGGTGATTCGACCCGTAAACCTTACTTTTACAGAAGCAAATGTACTACAAGGAATACCTTATCCTGATAAAACTTTTGGTTTGTACATGCTTGTGATTATCAAACAAATTGACTCTTCTTTGTTACTCATACGCTCCTCTTAGATTTCGTTCAAATGAGGTATATATCTTGGTAACAAGACAAGCAATCATCACAATATTGACCAAACCCATAGATTCGTTGTTTTAGCTTTTAGAACAAACGAATGGCCCTTTATTATATCGGAAATCAAACGAGTCCTCAAAGACGGCGGCTATTTTCAATGTGTGGAGTTGGATATGCGAGTAAATGCTTGTACCATTGGGTCATATGCAATGTAAAACACTAAACTTATAATTTCTACAGATCATTACTACAGATCCTATTGCTAGAACATACACCGAAGCATGTAAAGTAGATCACTCGCTCATCATGAAAATGCTGCATGCTAACCACACTGAAATCCAGTTGAATCATTCTGCGCTTCCTATGGTTTAGATGCTTCGGCAGGCGCAAAACTGGACTTGATGCTAACAGAGGGCGGTGCAATGAAGATACTACAGAGTGAATATCGAGAAGTGCCACTTGGATGGGGTGGCCCCATTGGTGATGCCTACATACAGCTCTTTCAAGGTACATTGGACGGGTTGTCGCCTTGGTTAAAACAATCATTAGGCATCACAGATCATCAAAACTATGACATGCTTATGAATAGAACCAGACAAGCGTTGATTCAATCGAAATCGTTCATGGGATTATACGCATTTTTAGTACAAAAACCAATGAACGATTAATTTGTAGCAATAATAATAACAATAATAACAATAAAAGTGTCAATAAAGAGCAAGCTATACCTACGGAGCCCTTCGCGCGCGCATCCGCTTTCGTTTTGAGCATAGTTGTATTACATGCCTCGAGTCACGAACAAATGTGTCACCCTCCTCCGTTTGGTTGCTTTTTTGTTCTCATCCCCATTCTTTTTTCTTACTATAGTAGCATGTCAAAACGCAACAAGAGAGAGCGTATTTCTTATAAACAAGCCGATGACTTTGTCTCTGATTTTGATAGCGGCGTAGAGAATGATGATGATAGTGATGATCAAGTAGAATATAAACCAAGAAGCAGACCAAAAGCAAAGACCACCAAATCAAAAAAGAAGCAACCCACGGTAATCATGAAATAAGCTCAAATCATTCGCTTAGCTAATCGCGATATATACACACACACACACATACTCACACACAGTTACCACCAAATCCCACAACTACAATCAACACAGATGCCACAGTCCATGCTTCATGGGATGAACAACGTACAAAAGAGCTCGCCAAGAAATACCCAGACGCCTATTGGAAATTCCATGCCAATGTCCCTGAGAGCCATATGATCAAAACCATAAACTCGCAAACCCCACTCGTTAGTATCCCGTGCACCATGACAGACCAAGGCCCCATTACAAGTATGACGCTGTCCGACGATGGTACTCTTCTTGTAACCTACTCCAACACAGGCGCTGTCAAAATATACGATATCCAGGACGATTTTCGACTTGTTCGCAAACTGAGAGACACAGACGAAAAGCACATTGATGAATTCTATTGCGGTACATTAACACCCAACGGATTACTTGCTGTTGGAGGCAAACTAAAAGATCGATATCGATGGTCTGCCGACGACGCGGACAACCATATTTTACCGTGCGATATAAAGATATTCAATGTATGTGAGAACAAATTAGTAGCGAGATTAGAGGGACACGAAGAAGAGATTCTAAGTATCAAAAAAGTGGTCTTCATGGAACAAAACTACTTGATCTCTACCAGTCAAGATGGGTCTATTCGTAAATGGCATATGACCGAGGATTGGCAGACGTTGATAGCGTCTACGAAGATGAAGGACGACGTTACTTGCATGGCATTCACTGTCTCTTTTCTACCAAACACAGGCAACAAGTACTTTATCGCAGCTACCGATGAACATTTGCGATTGTACGATTTTGAGCAAGCGATACTGATTCAGACATTTTCGAGCATGTATTCTTCTTACTGTGATTGCGCTAAATTTGTGGATTGGCTGGATGATGATACATCTAGTAGCCATAGTCAATATGCATGGCTCATCAGTCGAGGCGCTGAAATGTGTGACCAAAACGAAGGAGTCTGTAAGTTTCTGCCAGTAGTAGCAGTAGGAAAAGAAACACTCTATTTAACATGGTATAATTATAGCAACAAAACCGAATACATGTACATTGCATAGGCTGATCTATCCTACCAAAGCGGAAGACAGCTTCGAATTGGAACAATTCAAGACCTATCAACACGAAGAGTAGAGTGTGTGCCGTCGTATAGTGTATTCTGTTGTATTCACTTTTTCTATATATCCATCTAGATACCACGCTAATTCCTGGCTAGTCAAGATCACTTCAAACGGCCGTTATTTGTTAGCACCGACTATATATGGACAAATATTTGTCTTTAACATCAAGTCGGGTCAAGTTACTGCTATCATCAAAGAACACCAAGACATGGAAGTACGAGACGTCATTTTCCATCCATATCGACCTCTGATATTCTCTTGTGGCGATGGTAATGTACAATACAGTGCAAGGACATAATTGACTGCTCATAGAAAAATAATCTAGATGGCTGCGTAAAGGTGTATACCTATAAATCCAATGTTGAACAAGCAGATGCTGGAGAAGCCGAATAAAACATTGTACGATTCTGCCTGATTATTCTCACACCATTTTCTTCTCTTTGAATGCATTGGTACTAAGATGACGATGTGGATGAACATGTAATCATGATGATGATTTCAAAAACTGGTGATTCCGTTTTGAATATGATAAAAAGAAATGTGTAACCCACTAATCGTCTTTCAGAACAAAAGCTTAATTGTCTCTACTATTTCAAGCAATTATCAATGTAAACAACTAAAAGGTTGTTACGCACGCTAAAAAAAAAAGAAGCTCTTGTCATACAATCAGTTTGGGGAGATCAAGCGAATTGATTTCGTTATGGTAGATGTATACATTAATCGCTGCAAAATTGAGGTGCAGCTTTTTGATACATTTGACACTTGTTCAAGGTGTGATTTTCGTCGTGCGTATCTGTACAGGACGGTATGATGACCTTACCCCTGAATCGAGTTGGGTCAGAATTTGAATAGATCCCAGGACATCCTGTAAATCAATACGCATATCAGGTTCTTGCAAGAGTAGACTGAGCCTTAACATCTAGCTTTCTTGACAGCCGAATTGACTACATCATTAAGTGGCTATTTACCAATTCATTGACGGCTGCATTGAAACAGTCAATGTCACACACGCACACACACACAACAGCATTAGAAAATACCCCACGGCAACAGGTTGACTAATCATATTTCCATCTTCTTTTTCCACCAAACCGCACCATGTCAGGTAGCCAAAGACGACTCTCACTGCTTGCAAATCACTTGAACAGTAGCCGCGGCATGGCTACCAGTGCAGCTACCACTACCGCAACGAAACAGCCATTGAAAGAAACATTTCGTAACCGACAAGATTACAAATACTATTTACCAATTCAAACGAGGCAAGTGCGTAATAAGTTGTTTCATTTCAGCATCTAATATGTACATATAGATTCAGTGATTGCGACATGTACGCTCATATCAACAACAGCATCTATTATCACTATTTTGATACCATCATCAACGAGTACTTGATCAAAAAATGTGGATTGGATACAAGCAGCGAAAACAAGACCAAACCGATTGGATTGGTGGTAGCAAGCCAGGCCAACTTTTATGCTTCAGCTTCTTACCCCAACATGATTCATGCTGGCCTCAGCATTTCCAAGATTGGTAAATCCAGCGTTACTTACCGCGTGGGCATCTTTGAACAGGAGAATCCATTGGCTTGTGTAGTAGGCGGTTTCACTCATGTCTTTGTAGATCCTGTAACTAGAAGACCTGTTAAAGAGCTACCAAGGGAGTTTTTGGAAGGATTCAAAGAATTGCTTGTATAGTATTATGTTATTGAATGTTTATTTGCTTGTTTGGTTGAATAAAATTACATGAAAAGAAAGAAAGGGAAGGTATATGACAGTTGGTTGAATGAGGATGCATCAGGATGGAATAGTAGATTTGGTTTCTAATCCTTGTTGTTGCTGTATAAAGTTTTCTTTTCTTGATCCGGACTGTATATAAAGTGATATTAATCAGAGGGAAAAATCTGGGAAAAAAAAACAAGGTTTTACAACTTACCATACTTTAGGATTTCTCTGAAATTCGTCACTATCCACATCGCTCTCGTCTTCATCGTCACTGCGAGTATCGTCAATTTCGTTACCAGTAAAGAGTCTTGCAATGACTTTGACAATCATGAGGAACCAGTAAAACATGATTACGTTTAATGCCATCAAGAGCCCAACAAATATCTTTTGAGTTGTCAATGTAAAGTACTTTCCCTGAGATGGATCCCACTCCATATCAAAATAACGTGCGGGCTCAACTATTATACATTTTTTTTGGGGGGAGGAGAGAAATGTTAGTAATAGGCTTTTGTTTGGCAGCTTTGACTCATACCTGCAACACTCCATGTTACAATTGAAAAGAAGATATGACGAGTAATTGGCCAAGAGACGGCGAATAGACCAAATGCGATATTGCAGACATTCGTGAATCCCAAGTATTTCAAAATCTTGGCGAGCTAGCGTGGATAGGTTGTGGATTGGGTTAGAAATGGCGCTCTACAGAGACAGAAACACAGTTTCGGGTATACTTACCGACAAGAAGATATCGCAGAGATCCATACAGCAGAGAACAGCATTTCCAACACGGGTGAGGTTAGAGATATAGCTCGAGCCTACCAACAGGATAGTGATGATATGATGTGAAAGCATGGCTACATGATCTTTTCTGCGCTTTTCAATGTGAAGACCATAGATTTGCTGAATCCAAAATGCCAGTTGCATCAAGTAATAATTCTTCATGTCTCTCGAGATCAACACATGAGGGTAGTCAATCCAGTATTGGGAGGTGTTGAACCAATGAGGACTATGATACATGATGTACTACATGAGAAGAAATTGGTTAGTTTAGCCTGTTAAATGTTGTCATGCAAAGCAGATCACACAAACCATGCCAGCAGAACCAAAGATAACATAATAGGCGAGAATATAGCTTTGCTCTGCTACTCTTTGTCGCTTGGAGGCCTCTCCAATATTGAAATATCTTGAAGACGGAAGATAAATGTACTTGATAAACGCAGCACGCAAAAAGGTAAACATGATGGTCCAGAAAAAGACAAAGTAGACATCGCCAACACCTTTGTCGTACTGATTTGGGCCTACTTGGTGAGACACATACAAGAACTGACTAGCAAGAGGGTTTCCGAGTAAATAGTAGAGAATAACGGATAGCACAACAGAGCCAGAAAGTTCTGAAAAATAGAGACATCAATTCGTTTTGTGATCCAGCAAATAATTGATGGGGGGGGGGATTTGCTACATACCTGCCTCATACTTTAAGATGGCATTTTTAATAATACAAAATGCAGACGGTGGTGGTGATGGTCGATTTTGATCCAGAGTAAGTTTGGTTTTTTGATCCATTTAGATATAAATTAAAATAAATATAAAGAGAAAAAGAAAAGAAAAAAAAGGACATGAGATGTTGAAATCAAGTTTCTTTTATAGGAGTGGGGGGGGGGGAATCTTGTGTCTGTGTGTGTGTGGTCCCTTAAAACTGAGGACACACAGAATATACACTGCTGCTTCCATGCGCACTATCTTTATTTAGCTTATTCCATATAGACTCGCGTCAGCGGCGACCTAATGAGCTTACAAAATGAGCTGCTTTTTTCTTGTATAATAGGGTACCAAGCAAAAGCTTATACACTTGGTTTAAAACTCCAGATAGATCTCTGGGCATCGAAAAACTACATGTCTAAAAAGCGTAATTCCATATAAAAGTGGGTTAATTGGACGGAGAGGGATATAGAAAGATGTTGGATGAACAGTGTCTCTTTTACACACACAGATTTGCATCATGTGTGGTTCTTTAAGTGTATTAGCTGCTTTGGTGTGAGAAGACTTTTAATGGACTCGTATAATGTAATCAATGTGATCCTTGTCCTCTACTCTTACCCCCCCAAAATCGCATATATTATCTAAACTAAATGTTTTATTTATTCTAGCATTTCTTTTCCAAAAAAAAAAAAAAGAGATCGAGATGAAACCTTTGCATCTATCTACAACATTTAATTAAACTAAATAGCTCTATAAATTCGGTTTCATTTCTAAATGTAAAACCTATAAAAACAGAAAAAAAAAAAAATAACAGTATAGGTTGGTGGATAAATAAACATCTAAAGCGATCAAAATTTCTCTTTATATTATTTGAAATTACACAAGATCAAAATAGTCAGTGGGGGGGGGGGGAGAGGGGAGGATCGCAGCTTATTCTTTTGTAGAATGTTATCTCTGTTTCCTTCCCCAAAGCAAAATACAAAAGAGACCGAGATGAAGAGAGGGTTACCTGTTTACTATTTTGGTGCCTGGAGTTGATAAATCCACGTTTCCCGACAATGTTCTGTATTGATATCCTACAGCAATCATTATATGGCACCAAGATTTTATAATACAAAAAAGTTATTTAAAAACTCGTAGTGTAACAAATTGACAGAACCATGGAATAATGCCATTCTCAATTTCTGTTTTTAGTTTTTTGTACTTGAAATGTAATTTGGCAAACTGAAATTATCCTCAATACACGGCAAAATGGATTAAAAAAGCACTGTTGTGATCATTGGATGCAACATTTGACTCTCTCTGGTTGCAATGCAAATAACCTTTTTTTTTTCTGGAATTGCTATCTGCCCCTGGTTGCCAAGGAAATATTCATTGTTGTTGCTATAGGAACAGAGTGCATGTTATATAGTTGATTCATCGCGAATTCATGAGGAGAAAGAGCTTGAGGTGACTCTTCCACTTATTAGATCTCAATAACGCTCAAATAAGTTGACCAGGATATTGGCTAAATACCTTCTTCGTTTACTTCAAAGTCTTCGTCAGTGTCTACACCACAATGTCTTCAATTTACAAATTTAGTTTGTGTAGGAGCGTTGTCATTGCAAGAGGTATAAGAGGTCACGAAAGCGTGCATCAACGCGATTTTTTCGTTTATCCACTCAGAAAAAAAAACCTGCCTAGTACCTTTTAGATTCCTTACTCAACTTTAAAACAGTTTAATTTTCATACACTGATCGATATCCTATGCAAAACTCACCGACTGCAATGAGAAATTCGTTTGCTAGTCCTCGTATGTCTATATTTGTCATTTGAAATCATGAAAGGAAGCCCTAATACTCATGTATATATACATATATATAGAAGGAAAGCTAACACCGCACAGAGATGTAAACCCTAATGGGAAGCGCCACAGATTGGAGGATGGTAATCATAGCAACCCCTTTGCAAACACAGCAGCTGTATCGCCCTCAAGACCTAGAATATCGACTCGCGAATCAATTTTGTCAAGGACATCCACATTTAGCTACAGCAGAAACAACTACAGCCCAATCCACAACACAAGAAGTATACGACAAACCGTGAGCCCTGGTGCTGCTGACTACAATCATCGCTTATCAACATTATCTATTGATGATGCCCAAGGACCTTCGAGTCGCTTACAGGTGCTTGTCAAATCACTCGATGACCTTGAATCATTCTTCAAAGATCAACTTCAATTGAGTAATAATGTGAAAAGAGGAGACATCAAAGAGCTAAATAAGCAGTGTAAAGAACGCATCAGCTTACTCAAACAGCAAATTAGTCAAGTAACCGACGATGATATAACTTCTGAAGATCTGATGAAAGAGGCACAAGCCAGAGTTGTGGAAGTCTTTAAAGAGAGTGAGAATTGGAAAGATCAAGCTTCAAATGCAACCGTACACCTACGCGAATTGGAAAACAAAATGACTGACATGGCCAAAGCACACAAACTTCAAATCAAAACACTAGTAGATGAATTGGAACAATCAAAGAAGCTGCTCAAAAGATACGAAATTCAAGAGTTGGACGATTTAGACGATGATCAACTGGATGAAAATGCAAACAAAAGAGCACGTGAAGATGCACAAAAGATATCCAGCCTCGAAATGGAGAACCTTCATTTAAAGAAGGGCCAACAAGAGCTCCAAGCAGATAAAAAAGACCTTCAAAACCAAGTCAATAGCCTTTCAGCGCAATTGATTGATACCGAACAGAAGCTTTTGGAAAACCAAACTGAATTGACGAGAACAAAGGAAGACGCTGAACATTTGAACAACGCACTGAACTCTGAACTGGAAGAGCTAGAAAAACTCAAAGAAGAGTTGAGCAGTGAAAAGGCGACCACTGACAGCTTACAGCGCAAGTTACAGACAGTCGAGGAATCACTCAACAATCAGACTTACATTAACCAACAGCTGAAATCTGATTTGAATGATTACACAGCACAGCTGGACAACTATGCTGCCCAAATAGAGGACTTGACTAAAGAGCGAACCGATACAAGACAACTTGAAATCAAGCTTCAGGATGCCACTCAACGTAATCAGCATCTAACCAAGGACAACCAAGCAAAGGAAGATGAACTCGATCGAGCTCAACATCGTATTACTTCGTTGGAAAGACAGTTACAAGAGAGCACAGCTGAAGCCAAGCGACTGCAATTCACACTAAGCGAGAAAGAGGGCGACTACACTGGCAGATTATCGCAAATCAGTACCCAAAACAGTGAAATTGCAAGCCAAAACCAACAATTGCTTGGCCGTTTGGAAGCAGAGCGTGAACATGTCAAGCAGCTGAAAGAGTTGATCGAGTTTGAACGAACTGAAAAGAGACAGTTGAACGAAGATTTGGTGGCAGAACGTTCACAAATAAAAGCACTCAAATTGGAGCATCAGTTCACCATCAATCAATACAGAGACGCTAGTGATGCTGCTGAAAATGAAGCTCGTGAATTGAAGCGTGAAGTTGATGTTTTGATGGAGGAGAAGCAACAAATCGAAAGAAAATTGGAGTTTGCTACATCACAACAATCTGACAGCCTGTCCAAAGCCACAGCTGAGCGTGATGAGTTGAAGGTCAAAATCAAAGGAATGAATGCTCAACTTGAAGAGATGAACGATCGTTGTGCTACATTACAGAATGCAAGAGATCAACTACAACTGACTCTTGACAAGGAACGCACCAAAAACCAAAAGCTCAAATCTGAGCTTGCTCAAGAACAGAACAGTGTGATTGAATTAAATGACAAGATGGATGGATTGTTGGAAGAAAAGTCTAGTCTACAAAGAAAGTTGGATTCGGCTACTACGTACACATCTGAAAGCATCAACGCCATCACTCAAGAGCGCAATAAGCTGTCGAACCAAGTGGACACTTTGAACCGTCGACTGTTGGAAGCAAATGACAGCATTAGCAGAATGACAGCGCATTCCGAGTCCTCTAAAAGTCAGCTGCAAAGTGCGTATGATAATGAGCGTCGCAGGAATGAACAGCTATCGAAAGATTTGGCAGAGCAGACGGCTTCAGCAAATGAGTATTCTGTTGAGGTTCAAAATGTGCTCAGCGAACTAAAGCAAGTGCAGCGCAATTTGGAGGCAACCCGTGAAGAAAAGAACGAACTCGTCAGACGCATTCAAGAGCTTCAGCAAGAAGTATCAAATGAACAGAGCGCACAAAATCAAGTTGTGTCTAAATTACGAGAGGCAGAGCACGAAGCGCAAGTAGCCATCAGAGAGAGAAACGACCTGCAGAGACAGCTGGATTCTATACTGCAAGGTACTCGACAACAATCTGAAAGTCAAGTTCAACTTACAGCAGAGAGAAATGAATTGAAGCGCAAATTGCTGGATGTCACACACGAGCTTGATACATTGAGGGCTTCTCAGCGCGAACGTGAAGATGAGCTTTTGCAAGAGCTCAAGAGCAATAAAGCTGATTTACAGCGTCAGTCAGAACAACTCAAGCAATCAAAGCAGCGTCTCGATGATTTGAATCAAACACTGATGGACAAGAGTGCTCGTTTAGACCGCGTTTCTGCTGATCTAGAGGAGGCCCGCTCTCAATTGCAACACTCAAAGATGAATGAAGAAAGCATTGTACAAACCAAGTCTAGATTAACTCAACGTTTGGAAGAAACTGCTGCCAATTTGAATCAAGTGGCGAAAGATGCTGCCGAAAGAGACCTTGAAATTGCTCGCTTAGAATCTGTTCGTGCTGACACTCGCTCTCGTTTACAAGATGCCCTCGCTCAGCATGCTCAATTAGAAGCTAAAATTGATCAGCTAGAATCTGACTTGCAGCAAAAGGATTCCTTGTTTGAACAACTGTCCAAGGAGTTGGCCGACGCAGCCAATTATGCACAAAAGTTGGAGTCTGTCGTGGAAGCAAAGGAGAAGCAGCTGGCTGTTTGGACGCAGGAAGCACAGTCTATATACGAGGAAAAAGATCAAGAAATGAAGCAGTTAGAACACCAAAACAAGCAGCAACTGGAGCAATTGCAAATTCGTGTGCAGCACTTGCGCAACAAGCTTACAGCAACAGAAAAGAAGCTGGAAGAGAGCGTATTGGAAAACTCAGAGTTAGAAAAAGCACAATCCGAGCTTGAAAAGGCTTTGTCCAAGTGTGAGAGAGAACTAAAGGAAGCCCGTACAGATGTCACCAAAAAGACAAGAGATCTCAGTGAAATACAATACAAGTATGAGCATGAGAGAGAATTGGTGAATGAATTGACTGGTCAAAATGCCAGATTACAAGAGGAAACCAAGTTGATGGAGTACCAAGAAACTCAAATTGAAGAAAGAGCACAAAAGATTGAGCAACTGGAAGATACTGTCAACAAGATCTTGTTTGATTTGAATGCTGCTATCGAAAAGAAGAAGGCGATTGAAGAAAAGAGCAAGCGTTTTGAGGAGATGGCTAACAATATCAAAGCTGAAGCGCAAGACAGGATTCAAAATTTGGAGTTCAAATGTCGGGAAGCTCAACGCAAAATTGATGAAAAAGAAAGAGAATTGGAATACATCAAGACAGTGCTACGAGAAGCTCTCAAGGAGAAATAAGCCCTACCATATCAATGCTTTTCGTTCTTTTTTTTTTTTTGTATATACACGTTTATCTCATCATTATACCGTCTTTTTTATCTAATAAATTTACTCCTTTACACCACCACCACCACCACTATTTTCATTCTGAACCCAGTTTCACTTTCTAGTAAAATGTGAAAGCCACTGAATATTTTTTCGGCTTCCTTTCTTTTCTCAAATCAACACACCATGAGCACAGAAGTACCACAATTAGACATCCTCGAGACTTCAAAAGAGAAGTTTGTCAATCTCATCTCAGAGCTGAACGATTCTCAATTTCACAGCTTCCAGGAATTTGTTCAATCAGCACTTGGTAAGAGTTCAAAGTTAGACATGTTGTGGAATTGCACTTTTGACATTTTCTGTATAGACGAATATCACGGCCAATTACATCATCATGGAGACGGCGATCATGATGATGAAGATATGGAGACAGAACAACACGACGGCAAATTCCAGCCTGTGAGTGATGCCAAGATGATGCGTCTGGGAAGAATGATCAAAGATCTTCGCACTCGTGTCCCCATTTCCGCTGAAGCTCCTGGTGAAAAGACCACTATTCCCGATACACCCGAAGTAACTATACAATGCGACACATTTTGTTTGATTTGGAGATAGGCTAACCAAAAAGTGCCAGTTCAAGGGATTCACAGAGCAGAATACTGTTCATGTAGATGGATTTTTATTTTCTGAAGAGGATGTCGATGATCTTGTGGACGAAGGAAAGATGTCTCGTAATTACTGTTTGGATTGCGGATCAAGAAATGTTGCGCCCTTAAGTAAGTGTATTATGGCTGGCCTAGGAACTCTTCTTTGGTGTTAACCCTCTTGTCTAGATTTCATTTCGCATTCTGCATCTGTCTTGCAGTTGCAATTCCTGTACCAAGTTGCATTGGCCGACAAAGTCAAGGATAAGGTGATTGTGGATGTTGGATCTCGATTGGGCGCTGTTTTGTACTCTGTAAGTTTTCCAATGCTAGCATTCATGCAAAAAAAAAGCAAAATTCTCATCTGCAAGTAGGGCCACTTATTTACTCGTGCCAGCAAACTCATTGGCGTTGAAATCAACGAATGGTTTACCAAGTTACAGCAAGATATGATCAAAAAGTACAAGATGGATGATCGTGTGCAAGTCATGTGTAAAGATATCCAAAGCATGCCTGAATTATTGTCTAAAGAAGCAGATATTGTTATCATGAATAACGTATTCCAATTCTTTAATGAACTACCTACACAGCAACAAATTTGGAAATTTGTTCGCGCAGAAACAAAGAAGAAGTCTGGATTATTGTTAGTAACATTGCCATCGCTACAAGAACAGTTGAAGGAGGCTGGTATGTCTGCTTCTAAATTGATGCGTGGTTGGGTCAAGGAAGTCAAATTGGATTATGACGGTGGATGGTTCCAGGATTTGAATGATGACGAATTGGAGGAAATCAAGCAAGTGCATTTGTATAGAGTCGTGTAACATTAAAATTGTCTTTTTTTTTCGTTGTACTTAACTGGTGCATGTCAAATCTTTTGTGTTGTTTGCATCGAGATCACTAATGAATTTCATCCATTCACTAAGCAGGGCTTACTATTTAACGTAAATGAATTGGAGAACAAAAAAAAAACAACAAGTCAACTTGATAAACGTATGTTTTACTTGCAAGTCAACTGATGTAAAATAGAGTGAGAAATCTCTACTAGCCAGGTAGATGATCCCTCTGAAGTACTCTAACAATGAGTACAAGTTCTGCTATCATATCAAGAATTGACATATTATAAGTCAACTCAGATCAATTGACATATCGATTCATGCTAAAAGAGATCTCAGTAAGCTAAATATAATTTAGCTTTGTTCGAGTGAATAAAGAGATTCTTGTCCTAAGTACCCTGATCTATCCTTCATATAAGGTTTATTGATATCGATCTACTAGCATGTATCTTATAGGTACAGTCTATCTAGTCTATATCAATAGTACAACATGTCTGAGTACTTGATTTATCGCTTTGGTCAGTAGCATCGTTAACAGCTTTGGTGCTCTCGTAATCGTATAAATCCAGCAGACGAACCTACTTTTTGCAGGAAAGCCATTTACATCTACTGTGTGAACAGCCTTGTTGTATCGCCTATAATTCTTGTTTCTACATCTTATTCCGTTCAAACAAAAGTCTTTTCAGTATTTACGCTACTCGCACAGTCTTAAGCGTATCCATGCTCTCAGCATACGCAACTGACTTTCACTAAGGACGAAGATCTCAATCTTCTACTCTCAAGAACCAAGAATTTGCTTAAGAAAGCCTACAGGCTTTCTGTTAGTCGTGACTTGAAAATCAGTAGGCCCTCTCTTTTTCCTACAAATGTATTGAGTGCAGCTTTGAAGGAAACTGTTTCCAAGCAATTAGCTACGATGGCTTGCCTTCTCTTTGTTAGTTTTGCTCGTATTTTATTGGTGCTGGACATTTCAACAAAGGACTATTTTATGCCAAAAGAGCTACGTACAGGCACAGCTCAGTTTCCTGTATATCACAACGCGGATTCAATTTAAAATGTGAGCGCCTTTCTTTTGCTTTTGCATCTACAATCTGCATAAAGACAACAATGAGCAGCTCAAAATTTACACAGGTAAATAAACAAAAGAAGAGAGCGATGAAAAAAGAGAAGATAGAAAGTTCTTGATTTTACCATGCTTCTATTACAATCAAAAAATGGAACGAAAAGGCAGAGGATCACGACTATCTGTTTGAAGAAAAGCAACCTTCCACAGGTTACAGTGATTACGAGACAACCGTACAAGTATCGATGGAAACACACATTCCGGAAAACAATATTGGATACAAACTCTTGCAAAAGATGGGATGGCAGGCCGGGAAAGGGCTCGGTTCTCAAGGACAAGGCAGGATAGACCCAATTCGCATTGAACTTAAAGACGATTCCCTAGGTGTGGGCAAAGCAGAAGAGTATACCAGTACACATGTGTCCACAACAGCCAAAAGAAAGGCTCTAGATAGCGAGAAGCAGCTAGAAGAAACAGAAATACAAAAGATGGAGAGAGAATATCAGGTGGAAAAGAAACAAGCGATAGCGCAAGAATTGAAGGAAGTCAAGAAGGCGTTTTATTGTGAATTGTGCGATAAGCAATACAAGAATATTAGTGAATACGAACAGCATCTACAAAGTTATGATCATCATCATAAAAAGGTTTGAAAGCCATTGCAACAGATGGGGGTTGATATTCAGATTTCTGTTTGATCCATGTAGAGATTCAAAGACATGAAGGAGAATACTCGAAATTCAACAATCAATCAGTCAGAAAGGGAAAAGAAATTGGCTAGAGAAAGAAAACGAGAAGAAAGAGAGCTGAAACGGATGCAAGATGCCATACAAAAGAAATTAGGAGGTAGTAGTGGCAATGGCAGCAACATCAATACGAATCCATCACCAAAAACAACTGCATTGCCTACTGTTCCAATGGCTAACACAGCGAGTACTAGTGGAGGCGGATGGACTACATCAAGTCCTAGCAATGGAGGATGGTCAACAAGCACAATCCCCGTCGCCAGACCTACGACTATTTCAATCGCCAAACCCATCCACAATGTCAATCCAATTCCATCGAATACTACAGAAGACATTCCCATCTCAAATCACATCACATCACAACCCAAAAAGCTATCATTTGGTCTGAAAAAGAGCACAGGATTTCAATTTGGTTTAAAGAAGAAGTAAGAAAGTGGCTTATTTTACAAGCATTGTGTGCGAACAAATGAGTGCACTACAGTGCAAAGCAGTTTAGTTCACTTCCAATAGTGGCGCCCCTGGCACTAAAGATTAATAAACATCCCCGCTTTTTTTTTTGCCATCAGAATTCGTTTTTTTTTCCTTTCATAACAACCCCCCTCTCTCTCTTCTGACTATATAACAATGTTCCGCCCTACTGTTCTTTTCAATGCTGCTGCCAAGGCTGCTGCCATGAGACCTGCCATGTCTGTCTCTCGTATTGCTTCACCTGTCGCATGTCGTTTCTATTCCAGCGGTGGTTTATCTCAATCTGATATCGAGGTTCGTGTTTTGGACATTTTGAGAGGTTTTGATAAGGTTGATGCCAACAAGGTAAAGAAAAATATAATTAAAGCGAAAGATATATAAACGGGTAGTGACAATTAATAAAAATAAATTAGATTGCTCTTGAATCTCACTTTGTCAAGGATCTTGGACTCGATAGTTTAGATACTGTTGAGGTTGTTATGGCCATTGAAGAGGAATTCTCGGTTGAAATCCCTGATAAGGAAGCTGATGATATCAAGACTGCCAAGCAAGCTGTCGAATACATTAGCCACCGTGCTGATGCTCATTAAATTATTTAAATTGTAGAAGAAAATTGTATACACAAAGCACAAAAACCCACAAAGACGCACGAATCACACACTTTTATACACTCACACTCACACTCACACTAAAAAAGATGCAACATTTTGTTTTATAGATTTCGTATAATAAATCAAATGCAAAATATGAATCTTTTTCGTCAAGAGCATTTGCTTTTTGAGTGTATGTGGATTTGGATAGAGGACAATGCTTCTCACTGTAATACCAGTTGAAATACGAAATGTTCTATTGTACACCATGTGACCTGCTCTCTGCTGCTTCTTTTGATGATACTGAATTTTTGACATTAGTTTGCCAAAGGTATATTGATTTTGATTCTCCGGTACTTTGACTTGGAAACCTTATGAATATGAGGCCAAGTACACTTTTTAGAAAAGTCCATGTGTATCAAGAATTGGCAAAAAAAACATGGACTACTTAGTTAAGACAAAAGCCAAGAACTGGAAGCTCAATCAACTGTACTCTCGTTATAAAGAGAAGTGCGATAATAACCTCATTGCTCAGTCCACACTAAAATCTGAATTAAACGAATTGATCCGGAGTGATTTATTAAATGACAAAGCATCAAAAATCATAAAAGGCTTTCTGAAGAAAGTCGATGTATGTTGCTGACAAAAAAACTCAAAAAACAAACAAGCTCATACCTACAGGTTCTATTAGACACAGATTCCGTTATATGACAGAAAAAACAAAGGACTGGAAGACAAGCAACAACAAAGCAAGCCAGCAAGGTCCTCTTCCTCCGCAGTAGTAAGTCTTTCCCCTCCTACGCTGGCAACAAACGCGTACTGAACTGGTTAAATAGCAAATGACAAATACAGTAAAAGGCTCTATGAATAACTTCACGTACAGTGGAGACATTAATCAACAGAACAACAATATCAAAAATGTTGCTAGTTCTAGTGCCAGTGCTAGTGCTAGCGCCACTAGTAAGAGCAGCAGCAGTAAGTATAGTTGCATTTCAAAAACAAATATTACTGAGCGTTAACTATTTGAACATGAGAAGAAGGCAAAAAAAGAAAAGTCGTAGATACCACCACAGATACGGAGAGCAGTTCAGAAGAAGAAGCACCTCCGCCTGTAAGTATGCTATTTTCTAAAGTGCAACGTGTATCTGCCGTCCTCACAAAGTTATCTTACAGGCTCAAAGCATAAAGTACTTGGACTATTTGGAAGGCGGTGAACCTAAAGTAGTAATTGACAGTTCAACGAGCAATGTAAATCTCATGCAGCAGAAATATTAGCGCTTGACATAGCTAAATACATCCTTTTAATTAGTGGTGTATTAACGAAGAGAATATATCAAAAAGCTTCCACAACTACCGCAATCTTTGCATTGACAAGATATCAAATACTATCACAAGCCCAACACACATAGAAGAGCTGTAAATATTTGTGCCCACAAAAACAGCAACAACAGTTAGCTAATAGTCATTATTTATTACTTGTAGTGCTTTGAACGCAATTATGTGGGTTGAAGAAAGAAATAGAAGAGCTTATAAGATATCTGAAGAGAACTGGAGCATTGTCCATCGTAACATCAAAGACAAGTATAAAGACAAAGACAAGCCAAGGGAATACAAAGACATTTCAATCATTTCAGAGGTAAATAAGCTAGTTCTCTATATACCAAGCTGTTGGTGCTGAGACTTGTCATTAGATCATTATGACAAACGACGTGAAGGAGGGGGAGAATCAAGCAGCAAAACACCAGGCAGAGTGCGCAAACAAAGGGTATACTGAAGAACTATTAAGAGCAAATACAACGCTTGATATGTAAGTCTGATATATACATACTTAAGTAACTTTAATATAGCATGTAACACATTTTTTGTATAGAATACAAAAACTAAAGAAACACAACATGTATACGGTGAAGGAGCCACTGTTTTGCAGTCTAGTGGTCGAAAGCTTGGTATGTCCCTTTTTGTGCTCAAATGGCACCGACATCGTACTTCAAGGGTAAGTGTTGAATCACGCTAGCATGGTTAGGATTCACTTTTCTAATGCTTAATAGTAGAAGCACCGATGAATCGGTGGGATCGAAGGAGCGAAGAGGCAAGTACGGACGTATCCCCGATCTATCACTTCTTGTACAGTACAACGGCCACACAGCCTTGCCGTTTGTCTGCGAAGTTAAAAGTCCAAGTCATATGCAAAGTTTGAATTCAACAACTGATGTGCAAAATCCAGATTTCATAAAATTGGCGAATATAATGAAAGATGAATTAGATCACATGCATTTTATTGAAGACAAGGTTGTTTACGGTCTATTGATTGAAGGTATTTATGAGATACGGACGTATCCAAGGAGTACATATGTTAATTGATACTGTTTTTGATTTAGGTTTCAAATGCCAGTTGTTCGTTATGGACCTCTTATATTACAAACTTTACCGCCTTACTATGTTGGAGCAATTCTACTTGCCACGCGATTTGTATGACATTCACGCTCTTATACCTTGCCTCCGTAGGATGGATGCGCTAGAAGTTTGTGTGATATATGCTTTCTTTTATTTTTATTCATTACTGAACTTTATCCTTTTTAGAGAATTATGAAGAAAACTACAAACAAGATGTTGGATGATCTATCTTGTATACTGCCTGAACAATGTGCAACTTCCCCTAACCGTCGACTCAGCCGATCATTAGTTAGCTTCCGCTCTCCGCAGAAAGAAGAGTAAAGATGTTGACAAGAACAAGCCCATTAGCTACCCAAAAAGACCATGATCATCCTTTTACCCAAGACAAATCCAACAATAACATGTTTCTTCGTATTGCTGCTCTTTAAGCCAAGAATATCAAGATATTCCTCACCAATAAATACTATCCGCATGGCATTATACTAAATAACAATGCATCTCTTCATATATTTGGCTTCTTACAAACCACTTTGATAATAAAGTCTAATTAATACAGTTTTGAAGCAACGGTTTCGAGCGCATCCCTTCAAATAGAAAGCAAAAGCTTTATACAAGCATGGAACCTCTTTTTTACTTTGGCATGTTCCCCCACATTATATCCTTATTATCAAATAGTTGTGCGGTGACTCTTTGCTTGGATTAAGTTCAAATCCTTCTTTTAGGAAGCTGTGTATACTTACTATTTTCAGGCACATATTTTGTTCAGCTCTCACAAAATAATTTCATGCAGAAGAAAAAAAACCATCCACGACCAATATTTTACAAAGGCTCGCAATGTAAGCAAACTTTCGAACTTTAAATAAGAGTATTTACAGAAACTTTGATCAACCTACAAGAACCTTGTTGGATTCCTTTCTGATTCTCAAAGTGAGATTCCCATCTACTGGCCTTTTCCCCCTTTCCAAAAATGAGAGAAGTTTATTACTAACTTTGGGTGAAATAATATTTTTGGGCTGAGCGAAATTTCATTGTGAGGACTGACGAATTTATTTCAAATTATGCCTGAAAATAGCGAGTTTCTTGTTTTTATGCATAGATTGCTTGTCCTCTCCACTCCAAATTTATGTAAAATCTTTTGCTTACATAACCCTGTATTTATTTCCCAGTCTCTGGTTTTTACAGTTGTTACGTTGGACAGTGCACTAAACTAAAAACAAATCAAGAATACCACAAGTGAAGTTTCCGAATAATTAAACCTGGAGTCAGGAACCAACAACATAACTTTTTCTAATTTAAATCTACCCTAAAAAAAGAACAATAGTAATGATGATTTATTATCAACTGTTTGCTAGTCTTGTAGTAGTGTCTTGTAGGTATTAGTTTAGTATCTTCTGTTAGTTCTTGAAAGCCTGATAAATAGTGTTGCTTCGTTTACGCCTATCGTTAAAAAACAAGTAGTCAGCCTGATCTATTATCCAGTGTTACAACAAGGGCACAACCAAGTAGTCAGTAGAACCAAATGGTACTCTGTAAAAAGAAAGTTCAACTATATATTTGTATGGGCTACCACGACTACCAACTTCGTGGACGTTCACACATCGGGCTACACCTTCACAGCATAGTATTCAACCAACATGTCTTTGACTAGACGTCCAGCCAAGCGAATTCTGACCAAATACATACCAGCCTAACAGGGTTTTGGAGTTGGTCCCTTAGTTTGACTACCGTTCTGAAGCTGCTTCAAAGAAGCCTTCAGGCAATACTTTACTGCAGCGGATACCAGTACAGCAGCAGTTATACGGTTAAAGATATGCACACAAAAATATATAGATTGACTGAGTTCATGGGCTGCCACGACTACCAACTTCGTGGACGTTCACACATCGGGCTACACCTTCACAGCATAGTATTCAACCAACATGTCCTTGACTAGACGTCCAGCCAAGCGAATTCTGACCAAATACATACCAGCCTAACAGGGTTTTGGAGTTGGTCCCTTAGTTTGGCTACCGTTCTGAAGCTGCTTCAAAAAAGCCTTCAGGCAATACTTTACTGCAGCGGATACCAGTGCAGCAGCAGTTATACGGTTAAAGATATGTACATGAACCCAGCTATTCAAGGCTAGAGAGTGCAATTGATAAAACACCTTGTTTGGTTGTAACCTTGCTTTAATGTGTACTTTCCCTTATTGATATCTAGATTGAAGAACGCCAATGGTTTAGTAAAGAGCATGGTCTAAAAGTATGTAAATAGTACCTTCGAGCGTTATATCAATCGCCATGTGTCTTTGCGCGAATGACAGCTATATGTTTATATGGGCTGCCACGACTACCAACTTCGTGGACGTTCACACATCGGGCTACACCTTCACAGCATAGTATTCAACCAACATGTCCTTGACTAGACGTCCAGCCAAGCGAATTCTGACCAAATACATACCAGCCTAACAGGGTTTTGGAGTTGGTCCCTTAGTTTGACTACCGTTCTGAAGCTGCTTCAAAGAAGCCTTCAGGCAATACTTTACTGCAGCGGATACCAGTACAGCAGCAGTTATACGGTTAAAGATATGCACACAAAAATATATAGATTGACTGAGTTCATGGGCTGCCACGACTACCAACTTCGTGGACGTTCACACATCGGGCTACACCTTCACAGCATAGTATTCAACCGACATGTCCTTGACTAGACGTCCAGCCAAGCGAATTCTGACCAAATACATACCAGCCTAACAGGGTTTTGGAGTTGGTCCCTTAGTTTGACTACCGTTCTGAAGCTGCTTCAAAAAAGCCTTCAGGCAATACTTTACTGCAGCGGATACCAGTGCAGCAGCAGTTATACGGTTAAAGATATGTACATGAACACAGTTAATTGAAGCCAGAGAGCATAATTCACTTCTAAACATTAGAATGACAAAATGTGTTAGTGAAGAACGGGAAGCGAGCTGTTAGCGTTAAACATTACCTTGAAATCGCAAGCACAATTAAGAAACAGCCATACGTGAATGCGGCAAATGCCAGTTGACGTTATGCGCAAGGTCTTCACTACTAGCTTGAAAGGATTGGCGAATTCTTGATACACGGACTTTTTTCAAAAAGCATGATGTTGCAAAAAGAAAAAAAAAAAAGTCAACGGCACGCTTGGCCTTATATTCATAAGGTTTCCGAGTCAAAGTACCGGAGAATCAAATCAAAATTATAATGCCTTTTTTGAGATTTACGCAATGGCAAATAGTTTTTTCTTTATGCTGGACAGGATAATATTTTCAGTGAATATGGAGATAAAGTTTCTGATGAAATGGAGGATGTTTTAATACAGATTACGGATAATAACGATGTTATTGAAACACTAACAAGCCAGCAGACTTATTTTAGCTCTTATGCCTACCGATAATTGCTGTAGAAAAGAAACCTAAACAGCTAAAAACCGAGAACTCAAAGCCAGGACTCTCTGTGTACAGCAATTACACCGAGAAGCCAAGAGAAAAGTTCATAAATAAAAATGATTGAAAGTTCTAAGGAGAAAGGGAATATCACCAAGTTCGCAAATGAACTTTTAATTAACCCTCGTACTGGTAGAGGACGACATAGTTGATACCACCAAGCCAGCAATTAAAGGTACAACAACTGCCCACTTTGTTAGCTTTATCAATGAGCTTCTTTGCCGTAACGGATCTTGATGAATCCTTTAAGAGAATCTACCTGGTAACGGATAAAGCTTCAATTCGTAAATCGAAACCAATAGTACGAAACATTGAGGGCAGAAGTTATAAAGTAATGTATCTGCCTCCTTATTCACCTGAGCTAAATCCTAGCGAGATTTTCTGGAAAGTTTTGAAAAAGAGGCAAGTTAGGCAATGTGGAGGCTCTTACTTCTAAGGCTATTGAAGAAAGTGAATATGTCCCAATTGAGCATTTCCAAAATTTCATCCAATATTCCATAAATATTTTCTCTAAGTGTCTTAATAAAGAACCTTTATCATCATTTTGAGATTTGACCAGATATTGGTCAACGAATGAAAAAAGTGGGCAAACAAACTTCTCACACAAATGTCCAAAAAAGAGGGGGGGGGGGGACTTTTCAAAAATTCAGTAGATTGAGAGTGGAAGTACAGTAAGAAAGGAGACTAGTTTTTTTTTCTTTCTTTTCTTTTCCCTTTTTCTTTTTTTTTTCAACGATACAAAACTATACTATAAAATGGCTGGTCTTATACAGTGGTTGCTGGATTGGTTGAGAAGTTTGTTTTTCAAGGTAAAAAGAGAAAGATAGAGAGAGACATGTTGATATCAAATATCTCCTTACAAACCCAACATGTATTAGACGGAGATGGAGTTGACCTTGGTTGGTCTTCAGAACAGTGGCAAAACCACTCTTGTTAATGTCATAGCTGTAAGTATGAATCTCATATGAACAAACATACACATATTGTTTCTAACACCAAATTATAGTCAGGGCAATTCATAGAAGATGCTATTCCAACTGTTGGTTTTAATATGCGAAAGGTTACAAAGGGTAATGTTACCATGAAATTATGGGATATTGGAGGTCAACCACGTTTCAGAAGTATGTGGGAGCGATACTGTCGAGGAGTAAACGCCATAGTGTAAGTGATGTCGATAGTGTTTTACTAGTAGCTTGGCTTGCCCATCTCACTATTTAATAGCTTTGTTGTGGATGCTGCAGATCGTGACAAATTAGAGGCAGCAAACACAGAATTGAAAAACCTTTTGGAAAAACCTCAACTTGTTAATATTCCAGTGCTTGTTCTTGGCAATAAGAACGATTTACCCGAAGCGTTAACTGCTGATCAACTTATCGACGCATTGTAAGTGTACTTGTGGTTGAATTCATAGTGAAAAAAAACTAATGCAAATGACGATATACCAGACACCTTAAATCAATTACGAATCGGGAAGTATCATGCTATTCAATTTCAGCAAAGAATCAAGTGAATATTGATATCACTTTACAATGGCTCATCAAGAAAGGAAAAGGCCAAAAATAATCGACTCGTACTCTGCTTTTTTTTTCTTTCCATATTGTCTTTTTCTATCGTTATATATAAAATATATACCTTTTTTTCTTCCCCCCCCCTCCTTCTAATACAATTGTCCCTACATATATCGATGAATAAAAAGACAACAGAGAAAGAGTGAATTACATCATATCAAACTTTATTATCATGCCCAAGTTCGGCGGAATACATATGTTATATTACAACAAAGCATCAGAGAGTACACACACACTGTAAGAAAGACATATCCACAATAACAGCAGATGTTTTTATCAAAAAGCCGCTTGAAAATTCCGAGTAAATAGCCATGTTGCATCTGATAAAACAGTTGTGCTAGCTGATTTTGTCAATACAAGTGTTTCAGATAGTATGGATTTGGTATTTTCGCACAAGCTTATCGTGTATGTTGTCATTGATCGTTCTGTTTATCAACAAAGCTCAAAAAATAAGCTAAAATGTAAGGCACATTTGTCAAGATTTTTTGATCCCCCTTTTTTGTTTCCAGAATACACAGTTAGATTTTGTACCACTTGTAACCAGGTATTTTGAACATCTGATCGTAGACCTACAATACATTTCTGGGCTATAAAAGATTTTGACGTGACTCAGGCACAAACAATATAAAGCCATCTAAATCGAGTGGGAAAAAAAAGGCAGATACGAATGAAATACAGCAATTTATTTATTTTTCTAATGAATCTATGGCTTGAAAACATTCTTGGTGTATTCACCATAGTAGTTTCCAGGAGGACTATAATCACAGACATAGTAGGTGGCTTTCAAATTAGAGCAGTAGGTGGCAGCACAGCCGACTTCAGTAGTTCCCTTCCAAACGACTTGAGTGAAATGACCAGTAACCTTGCCATTGAGAGATTGGCCACTGGCATAATTGTAGTTAGAGACTTCGTTGTACCAAGCATCGACAACAGCCTTCATGGAGGGATAACCGTAAGCAATGTTTTGACCAGTGCCTTTCATCTAGTGTAAATGTTCAGTTGTTAGCGCATGGAGAGACTTTTTTACATGGTACGAAATACTTACGACATTGTGGCCCCACACGCAAGAGGTAGTAACAGTTCTGGCATGTTCAGCGAGCTTGACACTCCACTTGAGCTTGGGAACATGATGCTTGGTTCTGTATTTGTTGTGAGCAGCTAAAGCTTGAGCTTTGACAGTTTTTGCATTAGGAGCAGAAGCACGAGGAGCAGCTAATACAGCTTGGACAGCAATGATGGCAATAAGAGCGATGAATTTGAAGAGAGATGAGGATGAAACCATGATGAAAATGCTAAAGCGATTTGTTATTCTACAGATGGACGGATAGACAAAAATTGGGTCCCTTTTTATATAAATTGACAGTTACCAGAATTGCAATTTACCACGAATTATTGATCTGCGAATGCTAAAGTCTAGTGCTTTCCTTCATGTTGTGTTACATTGGTTTCAATTGATCTGCTTTATTATATTTCATATTTCTCGGTTCTCTGCTCTGAATTTCTCACCCACCGCCACCACGAGTTTGTTGAGAAATTGGAAGATTCAGAACACAAGATTCGTTTGAAACGTCACTTTTCGACGGGTAACATTGATAGCATACGAATTGAGATATATACATGGCAGTTACAGGATTCCTTGTTTCTCGTCATTTCAATTGGAAATGGCTAGTAAATTAGAACATTCGCACAAGTTGATGTGTTGCATACAACAACAACAACAACAGGTGAACATGAGTAATGAACAGTTATTAATTTAAAGTAAATGCAATATATGCAGGTCCAACTTGTTACGAACCCATGAGCTGTTTACTACTACAAGCAATGATGATGTTGGAATATCAACAATTGATCGTTAGTGTAACATTATTGTAAATTGATTCAATTATAAGCAAACCCAGGTAATAGAACAAACAGGTCATGAATATATGCTTTTGACATGTCTGCTGGAGAAGTGTTCCGATTTGCCTTGCCATGCCAGGTACTGCAACGTATACTTTTAACAACGACGTAAAATAACTACTGCATAGTATAGCAATCTCACAACATAGCAACGACATAGCATAGGAATCGCCTACTAGATGTTCAACTCGACACCCACGTGATCAAAGCTGCATACTCTCTGCTCATTTTGATGAACCGCATTAAATTCACTTTTTCTCTCTTTTTTTTTTCTTAATACCACATCTACATAGAGACTGAGAAGAAGAGAAACGAACACACTTGACCTATTCTACGCATAAATAGCCTACATGTTTTTGGATTGGATAGCTCAGCTTCGTTTGCTGCAGCATGACTCACGTAAGAGACTCAACGCCATTTGGGATGAAAAATTAGGGTTTTATTAAGCAAGTGTAACTCATTTAAATTACACCAATTTTTTTTCCTTGTGTCGTATAGAAACAAATATTCTTGGTTCTCTTCCTTTGTCTATCAGAAGAGTGTTGATATCCGAAATTACAGGCTACCTTAATCCATCCTCGTCAGGCAAACAACCACCTGACCCAAGCATCTTTGCTTCACCTGCTCATGTAAAATGGTTCATGGAAGTGATTGGACAAGGCTTTAATCTACCACTAGAAGACATGGCAATCACGAATGACGATGTCGACATCTATGCTCGATGGCTGTTTGAACACAACACGAGACCTTTAGCAGTGATTGAAGAGGGATTGGAACAGGAGTTTTATCAGATTATATTTCACCAGTTTTCATTGTTATTTCAACCTCGCATTACGAGAACAAACAATGGTGCCTCCACTACGACAGCAGCAGCAGCAGCAGCAGCAGCAGCAGCAGCAACATCAGCACCTCCTATTTCCATGCAACAACCGAATCAAGGAGGAAGTGGATCTACTAATAAGATGAATTCGTTTCATATCACTATGATGCCTGTAAATGCTCACAGCAACCTAGGCATGCCATTCACTCCAAATCCACTGCCTCCGTCAAACCCAAATAATAACCCATCCAATGCCCAAAGCGCCCTCAAGGAAACACTCTCACAACTTGTTCAAAGACATGTGGAATTATGTAAAAAGACGCTCAAAGTATTTGCCATGGCTGGAAGAACCCTAAAACTATCTGCTGAGACTTGGTCAGTGCTATTGAAGGTAATGTTGGGTATTACAGACTATCTGTTAAAGGAGCCATCAGGAGACACATCCAATCTGGGCGTGATGAATATGGCAGATGAATTATGCGACAGTCTACTGCAAGTCTTGTTTGAATTATGGCTTCGATCAACTATCATGGACGTCGAGATGTGGGATATACTCAAGAGCTGCTTTATTCGATGGACGCACAGGTCAAAAGCCATACAACAATGGAGCTCGACGTCATTAGCGCTTACAAAACGGATTCAAAACTTAGTATATGGAGAAAAGGAAGGCACAGATGGAGTGTATGTGAATGGACCCAACATCAAACTTGACCTTCCAGCCGAATTTGTCTATTACGCATGGCATCGAGTGATATACCTCATACCCCATCCACTTCAACTACCACCCAACAATTTCACACTTGCAATGCTTGGTATCGGTAATCTAGTGGATACATTAAACTCATCGATCAGTGGGGTTGATATAGTTAACCACGAATCATCGCCTGCAAGAAACCCAGACGGCAATACACTACTTCACATGCTCGGCACCTATCTCTTTGACGCTGCTTCCAAAGCCATTGAAGCGGATGCCGACTCACAGCGAGGATGTGCAGAAGCATATGCCACTCTGTGCAAGATATTCTGCAAACCACAAAAGAGAGAGCCGTTTCTTCGTACCTACATTGAACGGTTCTATGCAGCACTGCAAGTAGGACTCAAATCTGAGGCTTGCTTACCTACTATTCTATTGTCATGCACAGAATTATTTGCTACAGACTTGGAGGGCGTCAGGATGTTGGTGCCTGATTTTATCTCAGCGATCAAGATGGTGTTACCCAAGTTGAGGTTTGAATGCAGAACCAACGTGTCGATTGATAACCTTAGATTGGCTGCTATCAAAGTGCTTAGCACTATCATGTGCATGCCAAATCATTTTGATAAAGTGGAATTGCATCTGGGCTGGGATTGCGAAATGAACAACTCGTCGTTGGAGAATGTTGCATTGGTGGGAGAACAGGAGCAGTTGATTACTCAGTTGGTAAGCAATCGCTATGAATAGAGTATAGTGGAGTCACAGACTAACCAAGATGTGTAGATTCGTGTGCTGTATGCGTCGCCAGCAGACGGGAACACGGAACGTCCTTTCTTATCAGTAGGTATCGGACGACTAATGGCAGTCTGAATACTAACGCATATAAACATGCAGCTCAAATTTTATATCCTCGAAGTCTTGTTAATGTCGCTGCGAACAGAAACGTCTTCCTACAATATGCGATATATCCTTCATTTGATCAATGTCTATGTGATCGAAGATGTGCCATTCTGTCCGGGATTGGTGGGCACCGTGGTCAAGCTGATTCAAGACAAGATTTTGACGATGCAACTACCAGCAGATGTAACACTAGTAGCATTCGATGTGCTTATGGACTTTGTTGATTTGTACGATTTCGTAAAGCGAGATAGTAAGGTAAAGCGTCATATTCGGGTACAATGTTTATGAGAGATGTTCTAAGTTAACAACAAAAACAACAGAATGTGGCAAGAGAGCTTGTGTTGGCATTGAGTCGCTATGTGGATACACTGATCAATGGAGGAAAATTAGCACAGACATACCCATTGATTGTTCAGGCCTATGATTGTATGATCAAATGGATTCTCGTCAGTCAGTGGATCATCGATGATAGAGACTGCTACAAGGCAGTGATTGCTACACTCAGCAAGGGGATCACTATTTTCGATAGAGAGAATGCCGCACCATCAGCACCTGTAGAGCCTGTCAATGTGGAAAAGAAAAAGAGACGAGATACTGCATTTCCTCCTACTAAGCAGCTATTCCAACTCCCGCCTCGTGTCAACAAAGGCATTCACCACAATAGCCACCATCATCAGCAACAGGATCAACATGCTGCCACAGCTAATTCTGGCTCAAGAACAAGCACCACCGTTCGTAAAAAGGAACAAGTGGCAGTTAGAATGGCAGCAGAATACTGTATGTCTCAATTTGTCAATCAATTGGGTAGATTTGCATTGCCCTATGAACATGCGCTGGGAGGCTGCAGGTCAGCAAAGATAGACGACGTGGCACAACTAAAGCAAATCAAGGCAAAAGACAAAGAAAACTGGACAGAGCATGCCTCTTCTATACGCTATTTCTTGATTGACAAGCGCACCTTGCTGACTATCATTGATGTCACAGATCCACAGCCCAAGGACGATGAGCCTGGCAATGTACCGTCCATCGTCGTTGTGATTCGCGATACCACCGGAAAGTACGTCTGGTCAATGGAGACTCGATACAAAGACCATAACAAGCCAGCGATGAAATCACCTACCAAAGGAGGCACATCTGACTATTTAAGACCCCCGTCTATCCATGACAAGCGATCCTCAATTCATAAATCAACGCCTCCTCTTCCACCACAGTTACAACCCCAACTCACAGTGCCTACAGCTACAGCAGTCAATGAGAAAGAGATGCCCAGCATGGATAAGGTGTTTCCACCCAATTCAGATGAATGGAACCAGTGGGAGATGGTAAAAATACTCATGCAAAGACAAGAGACATCTGAAGAATCGCACGCTATACACAATAAAGATGCGCTCATCAAGTGCCACGTAGCGCCCTCCACCTCCAACATTGATCTCAACAGCCCTAGAGGATTTAGGCTCTTGCTCTCTCAAATTGGATTCTTGCTACCCAAGAACAGGAATCATATTACACCATTACATATATCTGATTCTGTGATTTCAGAGATGGAGACATTGGATATGCTGAACGAGTAAAGTATACTCAACAAGTTGAAGCAGACACACAAAACTGACTTGAATAACCCTATAGACGAGACTGTATTTCTATATCAGCTTATTATGCAAAATCAGGGAGTGCAACATGGCCAGAACTTATAGAGACACCACCTGCTCTGAGCGAGCAGTTTATCCAGTTTATCAACTGTCTTGGATGGCCAGTAAGTTTGTTTTGTAGCTGTAGTAGTGATTGTATACTGACACACAATCTAGGTAAATACCACGCAGCATAGAGGATACAAGGGCAAATTGGATGCATCCATTTGCGAGACCATACCCTACTACTCTGACCGTACTGTTGAATTCATTGTCAATGTACCCTATTTTTTAAAGAAACCTGCTGCTGATACTATGGAATGGGGCAACATGAACACTATATCCAAGATACATCAACAAATCTCCTCAGACGACCATGTTTGTGTTATTTGGATTGAAGATTTGGCTCACTATAAACTGTTAGCAAGTCTGATCAAGGCATCCAGCTCGGTTAACTCAAAAGCAATGGTATACATCTTTATCAACCCCCTCAAGCATAGTGCAAATGGGCTGTACTGGGTTCGAATCTTGGTACCTCCTCATGGTAATTCACCAGCAAGCTTGCTGGCTAGTCAAAGATTGAATGAGAATGCATTGGTAAGTCTTTTGGTTGAATGAACAGCGAGCACAAGAATAGTAACAGTTTGCACAAGATATTTGGCCCATTAGTGGATGGCATTGTAGTGAGTCGTCATGCGTTGGGCTCCATGGTGAGAAGCACTGCGATATCAGCACACCAAGCATGCAGAGTAGTAACAGATACATACACGCGCCCTTATGTCATTCGAAAAGAGTATATAGAAGAGATGGCTCATCGACACCGAGCCAAGTTACCCTTGTCAGAGTGAGTTCATTCATGACTGTACGCATGTTGGATAAATGACTAACAGCATTGACTTATATAGATTTTACTCTGATGTGTTTGCAGAAAGAGACAATTAGACCTTACATTTACATATTTTATAATACTTTAATTCCCTTCATTTTATACGTAATTCTTTTCAACACATTTGCATGCCACAAGTCATGCTTAATTTGATACAATAAATATAGATGCTATTTAATACAAAGACCGGTCAGGTACAATGATTCGATACTTTTACAGACAACAGATACATATACACTTTGATCTAGATTGCTGTAAAAGACGTCTGCATCTTGAATCTCCTTCGCCTTTCTAGCTCGCATCTTGTCCGCAGACATCACGTTGGTAGTATCTTCAGTTACACCACTGCTGGTAAAAGAGCGACTTGTACAGCATTCATATCCGATCAAATCGTACCAAATCACTTTCATGTCTTGAATGATTTTGAAGCGAGACGTGCCCAGTCGTACACTGCATTTTCTGGAAACTCGAATACGGTCCAAAACCAATCTTTTCAGCTGATGTCGAGGTAGATAAATGTTGAAATTGCGGGTATTGTGGTATACTGGGCTGGAGATGGTAGAAATCAGAAACAGATCAACTAGTTGCGGACAGTTGACTGCAATGATGCAAAAGACATCGCTGCCACTATCAATCAGCACATTTTCCAGTCGAAGTGATTCTAGTGCATAGCGGTGAGATGTGGGTAGCATGGCGTTGGCGGAAGCCAGTTTAGCGTCTGATATGGTGAGATGAGTCAGTCGAGGACATTGAGCCAATACAATATCTAAATACATGGTCGCATTATCAGCACTTGTAGAGGACGCAGGAATTGCATCATTTTGATAAAAGTGTCTTCCAAGCGAGAGATTCAGTGTTGTAATGTTTGTGCATTGTCTCAGGCAAGACATCAGCATGTGAAAGCCTCTGACCTCAATAGCAAGTGGCCAAGCTAACACTGTGAGGGTTTTTATGTAATGCTGTTGTTGTGATTTAAGCAAGCCTTTTAGTTCTTGAGCCAAGTTGTTTGTAAGACCATCGCCCAAGGTGAGTTCGCGCAGAAAAGTAGCGTGTTGATCCAGTAGCTGAAAAAACGGAGCTTGCAGACAAAAGGATTGCATCTTGAATGTGTGTAGTTTGTTGCATAATTTCGCTATTTGAAGCAAGTGTGGCTCGTATGATGCATTGTTCAACGGACGGCATTCATACTCTTGTTCGTGGGCACCAGCAAAGAAAGAGCAAGAACCTACCTCTAGACGTCTTGCGTAGATGTATTTCTTTGAAATGTAGTTTAGCCACCGAGGCACATCATCACAAAAGCTGCCATTGACAAATTGAAACCTTCTCATATCCACAGCCGGCTTGATATCTTGACTTTGCACTGATGGCATGGGTAATAGCACAGCACCTACTAGATACAGCGAAATCAGCCCAGGACAACTGTTGTGTATCAATTCCAATTCATCTACGGTAAGATAGATGCGCTCAATGGACAGTGATTGTAGATGAGGTGCATGCTGTAACGACTGAATGAAGGACGTTTTGGAGTTGGTTCTATCATTTTGATTATTGAACTGTACCGACAAGGACGTCAATTGCGTGATCGGCTGCTGCAACAAGGCGTGGGCTACAGTGATGCCATTCAATTCCACCAATTCACGCATCTGTTTCCATAGTGCAAAATGATGCCGCACCTTGTCCAGTTCTTCCCGGTTTCTACGTTGTTGGTAGTACTGAAATGATTCCCGACGTGCAACTTGGCTCAATATAACACCATCAAACATGAGCACCTCCAAGTAGGGACAAAACTGAGGCAACTGACCAAGCACGGATGGCTCGATATGACCATTTTCAATCACCAATTTGCGGATTTGATATCCCGTTGAATAAGGGGCAGCCATAAGCGAGGTTTGCAGTGTGTCGTAAAAGAAGGATTGGAACTGTACCTTGCCTCGAATATACACCGTGTGGTAGGCGAATTGGATCCACTTTTTGTACCAGCTGTTGCAAACACATTGACATTCCACCAAGTCTTGTCGGTCCAAATAATGAACAACGTGCTGAAAGATTTCAGTAGGCAATGCTGTGATGAGTTGTTGCATGATATAGAAAGATAGAGAAAGAAAAAAAAAAGGGGGAGGAGAAGTGGGTGGGAATCAACAAGGAATAAGCTCGAGTTTAAATAAAGAAACCCCACGATCATCACTCATGATGAATAAAGAAATAATGACCTAACAACAAAGGGTGGGTGGGTGAGAGATCGTCTCTTTTCCTCTTTCTGGGAAGTTTAATTCAAGTGTAATAATGCCTGTTGCATGATTTGTGCTCATATGATCATGTCCCAGCTTACTAAAGCGAGTTTAGCCAATTGCAGGTATGGATGATTTAAGTCTGTCATTCTGATGGGTGCTTGGTTGCTCTGGCATTACAATCCTCCTTGTTGTTGTTCCATCATCTTGCCTGCAGATTCAGTTGACTTTCTGCTTTGTTTCTGGAGAAGGGGCAAACTTGTTTGTAGATGCGCCAATCTCAGTATCAAAATAATCAAGCAACAGTATGCCAATGACAAGTCTGCGACGCGTGTTCTCTGGCTGATTGATGGATTGTTATTCTTGAGTAATCTATTGAAGCTATGTATGCATGCGTTGATTTGCTGCAAGTTGCCAGAGCCAACAATCGCATTCTAAGCTATAGTTTAATGGGGTGCTTTGCGTTATTAATGATATAACAGCTATATCTGAGCAACACGTCTAAAGAAAGGCACAAAAAAAAATGTTAATTACATTATCCTGGCTCTCGATGCTCTGCTAGTAAATGTACCTTCAATTTATAGTTGCTGTCTCTAAGCATAGCAAAATCAAGACAGAGGCTATCCAGTTTGACACTACCAAGGTTGCAGTATTCTTTGCTTCGCTTGGATTTTGCTTGGAAGCGTGCGACCAAGGTTAATTGCTTTAGTGTTGTCTTCATAAACACCTTGTTTCTACTTTATACGTTTGCATAGGGATAGATTAAGCCATAGAGGGTCAATTTCCTACAGCATTTATTAGTACACTGCAATATATTCTGTGCTAAGCAGCTTACCATTGCGAACTAGGAACAGCAGGGTCTATGGACATCTTGAAAAAAACGCAGGATTCAATGGAGTATAGGAATTTTTGGGATCTAGCAAATCCTTTACAGGAAATTGGCTCATGTTTTGAACGAGTGATTGACCATTTTGATAGATCTTGAGTTTGGTTTGACGCGTGTCTTGTGGAATAAACCTAAAGTTGCTTCTATTTGACCGCCTTGACTTTTGTTGGATTCATATCACGGCGTTTCAAGAGTGTTTTGCTGATTTCTTTGGATGTTGCTGTACAGAGTTCAAAAGTAAGAACCATAACAATATCTTTCTAATATAAAAAATGGCATAAAAAATGATGAGATAAGTTGACGTTCTGTATTACATTGCCTCAGATTTTCAACAACTTACACTGTTCTTGCTGTTATTTCTGTTATTGTTGTTGTTGTTGTTGTTGTTGTTGTTGTTGTTGTTGTTGTTGTTGTTGTTGTTGTTGTTGTTATTGCTGCTGTTATTGTTGTTGTTTTTGCGGAAAAAAAGAAGAGGAAAAGACGGCAGAAAGAGAATAATGAGCCCATGAAGATTGGATTTACCACCATGGGAGGAAATCCACATAGCTATGGTCTGCCGCTCTACAGGGCTCATTGTCGACCTCAAACAAGTACGTAACAACATCGTTGCTGAAACGCACTCGTCGAGGACCCTTCTCGTTGCTAACGGGAGCTGGTGATGAGGAGAGTACAGGCGGGTTTGAAGGAGAGGGAGTTGCAACGGGAAGGGCAGGATGAGAGGAACTAGATGGCTGTTGTTGGTGCTTTTTTGGAGATCGCTCATCTAGCTCATCATCCATCGACTTTCTCTTTCTGCCTCTACGGTTGCTAGTGGAAGAGGAGGTAGTGGTAGTGGTGGTGACAGCAGGATACTACATGTAAATGCTATATGAATACCTAATGTTGCTGTCTTGTGTTGTAATACTTACTTGATAATTATAGCCGGAGCGTAATAACATGGCAAAAAGTATTATTAGCGAGAGAAAAGGGTACATAAATAAAATTCGCAGCATTTACTCTCTCTTAAACACCTTCAACTGTCTCTGAGAGTATAGTAGCTTTGTTATTGATAGCAACGCCTGTAAAAAAGAAGGGCAAAATGAAATGACACTTTCCCCCATGTATTCTAGCACTGATTTAAAGCATCACCAAAAGTGAAGCAACTCTCAATTACCATTCTTCATAGAGATATAAGCAAATGTAGTTTCCAGCCTTCTTTCTCTTCAGTTTTGCCATGACACTCTTGTTAACAAAAGTTTACAAGTTTTTATGACTGTGTAACAAAGCAATCACATGTTCATAGAGAGTTTCTGCTTTACTAAACTTGCGATTTACAGTACATTCAACATACCGTTAAGTCTAGTCAAGACACATAGAACAGAAGGAAAAAAAAGTTGTGTTTAGAGATCTTTGTCTGGTAGTTCTGAGAGTGCAAGCTGATTTTAACAAAATCTCGCAGTGAAAAACTCTTAAATCTAAAACGGACAGGGTGTCTGCAGAGCCTTTATCGAAGCAGTAAATGGCACTGGATTTAGACATTTTCATATCAAAAGGTGTGATTCGTCAATTGGATTTCTTCAACACATTAGCACTTGTTGTTCAAGTGTCAATACAATTAGAGTTGCAGCCACCAAAACTTTGCTGCGTTTAAGAAGGGAAAGTGGCCAAACAACAGAAGTGATCTGAATAATCAAAATCAGCATGTTACTCATAGGGATTCATTCGATCAAAGCAGCTGTGCCTACATTATTTGATGATTATAAAGATTATAAACATGTGAAGACAATGCTGATGCATGCATGAATGAATGAATGAATGAGTGTAGTAAAAAGAATTAATCATGGGCAGCACCACGATCTAAGTGCTCAGATATGCAATGACACTGTGAATCAAATACCATGGACAATGCTAAAACCTTTATAACTTGACTTGTAGCTGTGTATATAACTCTTCTTTGATACTCTAGGTGTATATCAATGGAAAAAAGCTGGTGTATGGCTGGATATCATACTTACCATCACTCTTACTACTCAATAATATACCAAGACAAAGCCAAAATTGGATGCATTTGACGAGTGATTTCTTGAGCTAGAAGCTGTTTTAGACCACTAGAATAGCACCAAACTAGTACTCTCGACTAGTAGATACTCACTGATGCATATTCTCACTTTTTTTTTGAATCAAGAAAACATCGATGAAAGTCGACGCAAACCATGAGCTACCCCTTTACTGAAACATTGAAAATCAAATAATCGCTTTTTTGATTCCAAAAATGAAGACTTTTACTATGGTGTACTTAAGATCAAATGAATTCTAGCAACTCAGGGCAACATCTGAAAACACTTTTGTGAGACCTTTGTATGCGAAATCTCGCGAATTTGGCAATAAACCACTTTTCCTATTTTTGAGAATTGCTTGATATTTTTAGTCAGAAAATTTGATGTGATTAGTACCATTGGGTCCATCGTAAAAAGCTCTTGTAGATGTACTAGAAAGTAGGGTACGGAGGTTGTAGTCTACATAGTTGAATTTGCCAAAAACGATTTTTTTTTTTTTTTTTTTTTTTGGCGTCTCCTTAAAAGATACTTGCCATGGAAAAGGTATAAAAAGGAAAAAGTTCTCTCTGTTTATTTTCATACCCTTTCTTCCTCATAACTTTCTTTTTTCAAGGCAATAGACACTCATGGAATTAAGGTTATCACGTAAGTATACTTATCTTTTCTGCTGACAACGGGTAGTAACATGCTCTTAAGGATGGCTCAACACGCAAGGCTCAACACGCAAGGCTCATAGCAATTCAAGACTGGCTCTCTGGTACTGTTAGATAGATGATTAGATAGCTTTACTATATTCCTATTCTTTGCACGGGGGCCTTCAATGGCGCGTTCTAAGGTGGTAAAAACTTCTGCTTCTGCTTCAGAGGTTGTAAAGGCTTATTCTCCTGAGGTTTCAAGGCTTATTCTTCTGAGGTTCTCAAGACCTAGCATTCTGAGGCTTTCAAGACCTAGTCTTCTGAGGCTTTCAAGACCTAGCCTTTTGAGATTTCCAAGACCTAGCCTTCTGAGATTTCCAAGGCCTAGCCTTCTGAGGTTTTCAAGACCTAGCCTTCTGAGGTTTTCAAGTCCTCGCCTCCTAAGGTTTCAATGCTAGGCCTTCTGAGTTTTTCAGGTCTTTGTCTTCTGAGTTTTCCTGCCTTTTGTCTTTGAGTTTTCTAGCCTTTCAACTTCTGAAGTTTTATATTTTGCCCCGTGCCCCTTTTTTTTGGGATCAGATAGACTCTCACTTTCACGTAGTTGTTCCTGTGAGTATCATTGCTATGTATTATAAATGGCTTTGAGAAACCAAGAAGGGTCTTTATATATATATATATATATAGTAAACTGAAAGAAAAATTGTAATTGATAATAAAACATGCCTTTAATAACAATACATTATGTTGTCTCGATCATTTTCCAATGTAAGCCTCTAAAATGGACCATGATATGCATTTCTACGAGTTGACTACTTTCTCATCAATGTATTTGCATGAGTGTCTTTAAAGGTGTCCTCTGTAGATATGCTACTATTTCGCTGCTACTGCTGCTACTGCTACTGTTGTTGTAGATTCTCTTCTGACCTTATAGATAAAAGCTTAGATCTATTTAGATCTAATAAGCTGAATGAATCCCATGTCAAGGACGACATGAGTAAGCGATCCGGCTAGAACAATTTTGAGTACAAGTTGTTGTCAAATGCAGAGTACTAGGCTGTTGGCTACACTTTTCAGGATTCTGGCATCAACATCGAGTCGATCTAATCGATTCATCTGTACTCCCCGGAAAGCATTCTAAGCATTAAGATGAGTAAAGTGCTTGCTGGTATCAACGCAAAAGAAGCGCATGACACATTAAGCTCATCTTTTAATCATGTAAGGGCACACCGTTTCAATTGACCGATAATGGATATTGCTCGCCTCTTATTATAGTGGATTGCTTAGATCTGGCGGTTAGTTTTTATACCACAAATCATAAAACTTGCTTTCAATCAAATCAAGAGACATTGTATACTCTATTACTACATCAACTAGTAGCAAAGATGCATGAAAAGGCCTAGATGCTTCAGAAAAAATATACCTTTCAAAGCAAAAAATCAATTGACCAGCGGCAAATTGGCTCAATGCATGTCGCAAAACAGCATTGCTAATCGAGTATTGCTTCGATAATAGTAATAATAAAGCTTGGATCTTTTCGTAAATCGTCAATTACAAGTAGCATATAAGCGATTCACAAACTGAAATCATGTAGTGTGTAATGTGTCGTCCAGCATCTCGATAAAGGGTTAGCTATAAGCTGTGACACAGTGGTGCTAATGATTTACACCCACTAAAAGGGTAATAGTTACAGTTGCACCCCAGGTACCTGGGTGTCAAGCCATGCTTCACATCCAAGCTGATGAATAAAACGTATTTGAATCCATACATCATATCATTACAGTGCTTTTTTTACTCGTAAAAGTGCAAAACACAGCCAAATCTGACAATTCTCAATCACTGATATCTCTACTTGTAGGCTGTTTCAGACCATCAGAATGATGCTAAACGATTGCTCTCGACTAGTACTTGCTTGCTGATGCTTCATCCCAAATTTTTTTGGGTCATGACAAATCGGTCCATGTCTCCATTTTTTGACGAGTAGTAGCAAGCAAAAATCATTGAATATCAAACAATCGCATTTTTCATCCCCAAAATGAAGTTTTCCACAATGACATGCCATAGTGAAAAGGGACCTACGAGCCTAATTTATGATATGAAGTTGCTAGTTTGGATAATCCATTATGCGAAAGTTGAGTTTTGGACTGAAAACGTGTTTTTAGTTTTTCCTTATTTAGAACAGATTTTTGGTGAAACATGAGAGAGTTATTAGCACCATTCGATAGAGAATTCAAGCAGGTACTCGAGACAATTAATACGTAAAGTGTATTAGATATAGCGTTTCCCGAGAAATCACTGAAAAGAGGAAAAAAAAGTTCAGATCGACCATAAATCCATCGCTCAGGATTAAAGAAAGAACAGACTTCGGGAGTTGAAATTCGACAGCAGCAATCATGAAGGTCATCGATGTTTGTAGTAACTAATCTGTAGTAACTAATCGTACACAGATGCTATGTGGTGCCAATTATATCCAAGGGCTATTGTATATAAAGCTGCCAAAGCACTAGAATTAATACTTGAAGACTATTACTAGCTCAATGTATGGGATAAATGAACTGGTACCCAGCTGATAGAAACAGATCAAGACATAATCAACCCCCCCATAAATAAGACACCATTAAGCGTCAACCTGGACTCTTCATTGGAGCTTAATAAACTGATAGTACAATTATTTGAATATATTATAGATGTTCTATTGGCAGCCGAATTAAATCATTTCGGTACACTTACAATTATTTCCATGTCCATAATGTACAGGCCGTTGCGTTCTTGAACTATCATGGCTTACGTACTACTTGCAAAATAGATGGTAGACCTTATTATAGTTCATTGTGATGTAGACTCCAGCCTAATAAGTTCATCCTCTCGACTAAAGTTTAATTCTTAAAGTAAAAAGGCTCCGTCGCTTATAGAATACATCAGATCATAAAAGCATTATAGCTCACTATCAAAAGCATAAACTAACTTTTACATCTGGATTTCCAACGATGTCTACATATCTACTCTATCTAAATTTCGGATTTTATATCTCTATGTCATTTCAATCTTTTACATGATTGCAACCACATGGACTGACAGGGTTGCAGGTGGCATGGAAAGCAAGGTTGTCCATACTGTTCGCTGAGCCAGAAGCTGATGAAAACGGCTATAAAGCCTAATAATAGGCTCCAAATGGCCACTTGCGTAAGAAGAGATAACTAATAGTCTTGTTTATTTTAATACTATATATATATATATTAATTTTATTTACAATTTAAAACAAATGCTATAATGGTGCATTTTCAGGGTACTATTTACTACTTTAATTTTTTGCTGGGTTTGGTGTTGTCATTGCCACCATCATCTTGATTGTGCTTGCGTTTTTTACTGAGAGACATTGTTGGCGAATGAGAAGTTGATGCGATCCTAGGTAATGTTGGGAAATAATGGAGGGTGGAGGAGGTAAAGGGTGATGCTGATGCTGATGCTCGTGCTGATGCTCGTGCTGATGCTGATCTTGATGAGGATGATGAAGATAAAAATGTAGGCTGGTAATGACGTCTGATTGATTTTAGTGGCTTTCTAGTTGGTGGCTTTACTGAACTACTTGGAGCCCAAAAGATTTGGCTCTTGTTCTGCAAGATATTCATAGCAATCTCGCGAGACGAAAGTCGTCTTGGTTCAGCTTTAGCTTTGGGGCTCAAGGTAAACACTGGTGGTCTATTAGCGAAATTAACAGTTTCACTCATATTAAACTAGGTATAATGAAAACGTGTTAGCTGTGTTCAAGCATCAATCCCAATAATTCTAATATGTACTTACACCGTGATTGAATCCAGAGTGGTACGCCAGGGGATACACAACTACAAACTGGCCAGGACGTTGATCAACAGCGTAAACGTTGATGTTTTCTTTTTTCAAGCGTTCAGGACTAAGCATTGTCGCTCGTTGGAACAATAGGCCAGGTTGTTGTTTAAATAGCTCAGGAACTGTTTTTTTCATTGCATTTTGAAATGCTTCAGAATCGTCTTTTGAGACACTGTACCATGTTTTTGTTTCACCCCAGTGCATGTAACTTATAGAGCCGGTGTAGTAGTCTTTGTTACGCCAACCAAACGAAGAGAAGCACATACCAGCGTATAACCTAGGCATTAGACCGCTGATGTTGGATTTGTTACCTCTGAACAAAGACTGAGCTGCAACAGGAATAGCATTTAGATTCCATGGGTCAGACATAAGATTAGCAGTAGAGAAGCCACTAGAGAGACAGTGGTTAATTACATTGCATGCGTAACGTGGTCATTCAACTTACCTTCCATGTAAATCAACACCATATTCAACTTGGCAAGTCTCGTTAGGGTCGCCTACTAGTTTCCAGAACTTGCGTTCACACTCGTCTTCCGTCACAGTGCTACTACCCTCTGGATGAGTCTTTTTGAAATGGTTTGTCTTGAAATCATCACACACTGCTTGAAAATCCTTCAGGTTGTATTCCTTGCCATTTTTGAAATCATAATCCTTTCCTACAGCAGCTACAATCTCGAAGCTATCCCAGTCTAACTCTGGCACAGAGGAATGAAGGGGGTTCAAGCAGTAGGTGTGGAAAGCACGGCCATGACATACAAGCAAGCTATCTTGGTTTTCGTCCTTGTTGCAGACTTCACACTTGTCGTCTTCGATAATAATGCCACTATTTAGGCCATTGACTACGTAGTATTGAGCTAAATAGAATGAAATGAGTACAAGAATTGATGTAGCAATAAAATAAAGACATACGTTTTTTTCCTGTATCGCGCTTATGCTTGCCATACCAAGTTTCATAGGGTAAAATGACTTTCTGATAAGCAGTTTTGAGAGTGTTTGATAAACGTGTCCAGTTCTTGCGAGAATAGCCTAGTTCTCTGCCAATCTCGGCCCACAGCTTTCGTCTTGTCACTCTTTGAATCCCACCACGGAGGGCAACCTCTTTTTTCAATCTGTAGAGATTGACAAATTTTTGATCAAGCTTTGGGATGTTGGTAGTGGACTTGCCTCTCAGTTTGTAGTAGCTTTTAACTTGCTCCAAGTAGTTGGCAGCAGTACGGGTCTCTCCATCGATTTCATTCAGTTTCTGGACACGTGTCTTGAAGCGGAAAGACTATAGAGAAAATCAGTCAACATCAATTCGAAAATCAGCATGAATGAACACAAACCTCTGTGTCTAAGCTAAATTCAGGATTGTAATCTGCTGGAGGGACAATTTTGATAATCCCATACTTACTTCCTTGACCTTCAAGGCTCTTAATATAAGCCAAAGGATCTTTGAATTCTTCCTTTGTTGGGTAGAATGTGGGAGCTTCTTTAACACCAAATAATCGATTGGATTTACCAACTTCAGGTTCTTGAGATTTTGTTTTTACAGTTGACAAGTCAAATGGTGCTGTCTCACTATTGTACGCTGTTTGGGTTGTGTCTTTTGTTGCTCTAAGCATATTGACAATGATTATATGGAGGTAAGAATTAAAAGTAAAGAACGAAAGAAAAAGAAAAGAGGATAAAAAAAAAAAAAAAGACAAGTAGCTTATCTACTTTTCTATCGCCCCTTTTTTGTTTTGCTTTGTTGTGTGTGTGTGTGTGTGTGTGTGTGTGTTTTCAACTAGATTACTACTATGTCAAACTATCTCTTTCATCAATCAATTGATGGTAAACACCATAACATCTAGTCATTACAAACAAAGCGAGCAAAGCGATATAAGTATAGTATCATTTGCCTCAGATTGAGCAGCTTGTAGTATGATGTTTCTTAGGATCACAACAACAAATGCAATGAGTACCATAGCAGCAAGAGTCATGAAGGCTACCACCACTACCACTACCACTACCACTACCACTACAACAAGCACCAGCCACCGGTTTCTCTTCTTCACCTTATTCATGTAGTTATGGCTCATCACTTGGTTTATTGCAAAGATTTTTACTAATTGAGATCATCACATATTCTCTTTTGCACATGAAAAGCAAATTCAATGTTCATATAAAGTTGTTATAAAGTCTTTATGACGAAAATAAATAGTTTTATATTTTGAGAGGCAATGCAAGACTTTTTATTGTTTATTGGTATTGATGTATGTTATAAGATTTGTTTTGAATTTTTATAGATGATAGACAGTTTGTATAGATTTTTATAGTAAGAGACCGCATTGATAAAAGTATAGCTTGGTCTTGTGTATAGAATAGAAGCAGCATAGACAATAGTATGGCTTGATTGATTGTAGATGTATAGATGACATTTTGTATTGGAGTAGTCTTGACATTGCATTGAGAGTAAGCAGCAGAGAGAATAGCATGACTTGATAGTAAGAGATGACATATAGTAGAAATAGCTTTTGATGATGATTGTAGATAAACCAGATAATGGATGACCAGAAGAGTGTATAACTAGATATATAAAAAAAAAGACCAAATGAGTCTACAATATTTTGCAAGCATGACTTTGTGATATACCGTTTGGAACATTGATTGAAAGCTTGATTTGAGCACCAACAAGAGAGACCGGCACTATGTAAGCGGTACCAAGGTGTAAACTTGCTTCATCCATGATCCCAAAGTCATTGACATCTGAGGGCTCCTCCATCTCTAGATCATAAGTTGACCAACCACCAAGATCAAACCTATTCTCGCGAGCAATAAACTTGTGATCACCCCGTAGTACATGATCAGTGGATTCGCCCCGCAGTCTGTTCAGGATTATGAAGCGGTGACCCTACTCATTCCCACAAAAGTGTTTGCACAAGTGTGGCTTTTCGGCACTATATGATGAGTACAAGTTAGTGAACGTGGCTTATACACTTGACAAGATGAAATACTTACTCGCACAGTTCACCAAGGTAAGGAGGACCAAGACGAGATCATGAAAGTATTGTAGCTTGAAGAGAAGACACCATGTATAGAACAAAAGTAGAGAGCCTAGGAGCCCTTGAGGCACTACATGATGAGATGATGTCAGTAAAAAAATGGTACGCTTGTTTGAAAAGATGAATACTTACTTTTAGAGCTGACCAAGGCATTCTTTTATCAGAGGTATAGAGAGATTCAATGTGCTTTTGCATGCACCAAGAAGAGATCATGAGGGCATTGTAGCTTGAAGAGGCACCATGTATAGAATAAAGTAGAAAACCCAGGAGCCCTTGAGACACTATATGATGGAAAGATGTCAGTAAGAATGGTACGCTTGTTTGAAGAGATGAATACTTACTTTTAGAGCTAACCAAGGCATCCTATTATTAGAGGTAGTTGTTGTTGAGATAGTTGTTGATATTGTTTCTTTTTTTTTTTTTTTTTTTTTTTTTTTTTTTATATGTATATATATATATATATATATATTTGTATAGAATAAAGCAGAGAGTATTTGGCTTTTTGTAGAGAGTATTTGACTTTGTAGAGAGCTTTGACTTTTTGTAGAGAGTAATTGACTTTTTGTAGAGAGTATTTGACTTTTTGTAAAGAGCTTTGAGTTTGTAGAGAGCTTTGTGTTTGTAGAGAGTATTTGACTTTTTGTAAAGAGAAGAGATAAAGAAGATGGGGATTCCACAATTCAAAATGGACCTCTATTTATACTCTTTTTCATCGATTTCATGGGAATATAGTCTCCTTGTCTTATCTAATAATCGTTTTCTTTACTTTTCTCCAGACCCTGTTTCCCTAAGGACACGAGAGTGGTACCATTTTGACGTTTGACATTTGGTCTATCTAACCCGCTTTATCCGATAATTTTAACTGCTCTCTAGCTCGAGTTATATCAATTTTATCGTTGCAAAAGGCTCTTTTTTCAACATTCACATGAAACGAGTTCCCCCATCTCTTCATAGATGTAATCAACAAAAACCATTTTATAGGCTCATTTTCCACTCAAAAAAATAAACAAAAAAAAAATTATTTGAATCTAAACCAGTGTAACTGTGGTCTATCTTGGCAGCCTCTCTATGTCTCTCTCCCTATTTTCTATCTCGAAACTCACACGGTTATCGGCCCACATTTCTTTTTACTTATATAGTCATCAGCTGCTTGTTCAATTGAACGATAATAAAGCTCAATTCATTGTTTACATCACTTTTGGAACCAGTGGAATGGTCTTTATATCACAAGTTATACAAAAAAAAGTTCAATCGAATCGAGAAAAAAAGTCGTGTGCTTTTCAACAACAAGTATCAATAAGACTCTCATAGGGTGTCTAGACTAGTGCATATACTTTTCGTGCTACGCTTCTTGCAACTTCCTTTCAAGTGAGCCCTTTCAGTGAGGAAATTTTCACTTTGTTGTTGATGATACAAGGCAAGGATATAGAGTGCCATTGCATCAGTATATCTGTAATTACATAGTTAATGATATCAATTGATATCTGTTCAAGTCAAGGATTGCCACTAACACTTATAATTGCTTCTTTTTTACATAGAACTTGAAACAAAAATCCTTGCTTTCTTTTGTGCCGCAATGTAGCTAGTCCACCTCCTTGTTTTCCTTTTCAACAACTATTATCAACGCACTCCATGGAAAACTCACTACGCTGTTACACTCGACATACTTGGCTCATGTTGCGTCTATCTACTATCAACAGCTTTCAGTCATACTCACCACAGACAATCCAAGGATTGCGCATCATTCGCTGAGCAACTGGTGCAATTCAATGGTGCTTCAGTAGCATAAGTGTGTGATAGTGCGTCCCGAGATGAATAATTGGTTTATTATGGTTGTCAAAAACTGGCTTGATGTGTGAATGGATGCATTCATGTCTATTGAGTGGATAGGCGCACCTAGTACCTCTTTATACAAAGGCTATAACAGTGCTAATGTCTACCAATAGCGTCAACTAATGCACATTACCATAAATCTTGGTCCAGATACAACGTCTTTCGCAGCCGACATGTCTTTAACAAACTACAAATTCCCATCATTGTTGCCAGAGCCCTATCGCTATGATATCATTCTATCACTGAGCGTGAGTTGCCGTATACATAACAAACAGTGTGCATTACCTCGGATATGACTACACATATCAGGTAGCTTTCATTGCCTCCATCTTGGTTCAAGTCAAATTGCTCTAACCGCACACCCTTTACATGTCTATTTGCATGTCAATCATGATTGCTGCATGCTGTACAAAAGACATACCCTTCATAGCTTTTAGATACATACTATTTCTACAAAGCATTGATAGATTATACACCTCACCTAGTTCAACTCATGTTAATTCAACATACTTCATATTATAATTCTATAGACTTACCCTTTTTTTTTGGACGCTCCATGCCTTGAGTCCAAACAATTCATTAAGACTATAGTCAGTACAGTTCAATGGTCAGAAAGATGGTAATGCGACTATTTATTGTATCAAATTAAGCATGTATTGTAGCATGCGAATATACTGAAAAGAACTACGTATAAAATGAAAGGAATTAAAGTGTTGTAGAATATGTAAATGTAAGGTCTAATTGTCTCTTTCCGCAAACAGATCAGAGTAAAATCTACGTGCAAATGTTAGCCACCTATCCAACATACTTGCTGAATAAACCTACATATTCTGACAAGGATAACTTGGCTCAGTGTTGATGAGCCATCTCTTCTATACACTCTTTTCGAAAGACACAAGGACGCGGCGTGTATGTATCTGTTACTAATCTGCATGCTTGGTGTGCTGATATCGCAATACTTCTCATCATGGAGCTTAACACATGACAACTAACTACAATGCCATCCACTAATGGGCCAAATATATAGTTTCTATGTTACTATCCCTGTGCTCGTTGTTCATTCAACCAAAAGACTTACCAATGCATTCTCATTCAACCTTTGACTAGCCAGCAAACTTTCTGGTAAATTACCATGAGGAGGTACCAAGATATAAACCCAGCAGAGCCCATTTACATTGTGTTTGAGCGGGTTGATAGAGATATACACCATTGCTTTTGAGTTAACCGATCTGTATACCTAGATCAAACTTGCTAACGATTTACAGCGATCCAAATCTTCAATCCAAATAACGCAAACATGGTCGTCTGAGGAGATTTGTTGATGTATCTTGGATATAGTGGTTGTGTTGCTCCATTCCATAGTATCAGCAGCAGCTGGTGTCTCTATAAGTTCTGGCCATGTTGTACTACCTGATTCTGCATAATAAGCTGATATGGAGAGATGCAGCCTCGTCTATAGGGTAACTAAAATCAGTTTTGTGTGTCTGCTTCAACTTGTTAAGTATACTTTACTCGTTCAGCATATCCAATGTCTCCATCTCTGAAATCACAGAATCAGATATATGTAATGGTGTAATATGATTCCTGTTCTTGGGTAGCAAGAATCCAATTTGAGAGAGCAAGAGCCTAAATCCTCTTGGGCTGTTGAGATCAATGTTGCAGGCGGAGGGCGCTATGTGACACTTGATCAGCGCACCTTCACTACCATATGTAATTTAATACGGACCATCACCTAGTTTGAGCTTTCTTTGGAAGACTATCGCCTTATTCAATGGCTCTGATCAAGTGGCGGTCGCTTAGTCAATTGTCCAGATTAGATGGTGGGCCCCAAGTGGTGGACCCTATTATATTCCATCCATCAGTGATACAGTTCCATCTTGACCTTATTCATCAAGCAACGCAATTTGAATGAAACAAGGTTTTATCGAGGATATCTTTATTTGATAAATTGCACTTGAAATTAAACTATTGTGTGCTAGCTGTCTTTTCAGCTCTTTCTGCCAAATCCTGCTTTCTTGATTTGCTGTTGGAATCGTAATAGGGTCTTTCAGCCTATAGAACTTTATGAGTACAATTGCATTGTATTTCTTCAGTTTATAGTAACTTACTGTAGGTGTGATTCTCCATCCATGGCGTCTTCCAGATGTAAAGTAGTCGAAAATGGCACAATGAAAAGTGGCTCTATTATCCCATACAGCAATGGTATCTTCGGTCCACTTGAATCTTACTTGGAAGTCATGACCGCCAGCGATATGATCAAATAAGAACTTGAGCAACAGATCAGATTCTCTACGATTCAAACCAACAATACTCTTTGTGAATCCTGGTTGGGCAAACAGACCTGGAACAAGAATTATTAGACAAGCAATAACAACAACAACAAATGACAAAACTTGGTACCTTTCCAGCCTGTAATCGGATGTGTACGGACAACAGGATGAACAGAATCTACGAAATCGCGACGAATAAAGTGGCCTGTACGCTTGGCATTGTCCTTATGAACTTGGCCTGTGTGTACAGCTTCTAATCCTTCAAGGAACTTTTGCATGGGCTTTGATAATTTGTCATAAGCGTCATAGGCAGAGGCCCAGATGGTGTCACCTCCAACACTGTCTCCAGATCCAGGTACAGTATCGATCTAAAATGGAAGTCAGTAAATTCCTTACTGTTAAAACGCCACCACACTTACTTTGAGGAATGTCAAACCAGCAGGCTGGTTCTCATAAGTGATATCACTGTGCCAACCTTCATCAGCAGATCTAGTTTCAAAATATTTGGTAGTTTGAGGGCTGACGTAGTGAGTTAGCATGGTTTTTCATAATCAATTGAACTGCCACCTTACTTTTGCTCATCATAAAAGATACTAATGACCTCAGGGAGTCCCTCTGGATGACCGACGGTATTGTGAATATGGCTATTTTATGATTAATTTCATTGCTGTTTTCATAAAAATGGGATCCTTACAGCTTTCCAAAGTATCTACCGAAATCTACGCCTTGATAAGGATCAAGGTCTTGATTGCGGAAGAACACTACACCTCTTTCGGCAGCCAGTAGGGCCAAATCATTCTTTTGCTGGTCAGTGAGTTGAGATAATTGCAAACCATGTACTTCAGTACCAATGGAGGGAGTCAAATCAAAGATTTTTTCAGCGTTATCATAGAGAGAAGCCTTCTTGGGATCAGCTAGTTTTCCTGGATCATGATGCTCAACTGGTTCAAGAGGAGGATACTAATAAATACCGAGTAAGATATTGATAAAATGTATAAAAAATGCACTATACTTACAGAAGTTTTGGGATAGACTTGATAGGCGCCCTTTTCTCTAGCCAATGCTTTCAAATCAAGCTTCTGGAATTGCTCAGAGATGGATTCAATAGGATTGTTGGTGGCATTAGGAGGCATTTTTTTTTTTTTGGTTTTTGATACTATGTATTTCTTGTTAAGGCACTTGATATTTATATTTAATGCCACTTACCATTTGTGCAACAGTATAAGGCTTTCTGCGAATTTTTGAATAGCCAATGATTGTTCGAAAGTTGCAAATTGTTGAGATGTAGCAGCCAAAGCACGTCAGATCAATAAGTCAATTCGCAACAAACAATCAGACAATTGCGCCATTTTATCTAGTTTTAGTAAATGGAAGAATTCTAGCCCGAATCACGATTGTATTTTCTCACTGAAATAGTAGTTATGCGATTTGATCACACAACATTCTCTTTACGTATATAGTAAATATCATGTACATAACTATATGCTTCGGATTTCTCCATATCAACATTCTGAAGAAGCAATCGCTTTGATACTTATTGAAGAGCGGCACAATCCTCATTGAGATTGCCAGTATTCTCTTTGAATAGGGAATAGCATGATCAGTGTAACCTAAAGTACAAGCAAATATCGCCATAGTTCAATGATATTGCTGTATTTATTTTCTGTATTTGGCCAACTGCTTCTTATCTTGAGAAAATCCCAAGTGTGGGAAATCTTGCGTTATCTGATCTGACAGTTACTACTATATAGTCCTCATTAATTTCTTTCTTTTCTTTTAGTAGCCAGGAACAGTAAGAGTAATAACAAATGACACAGACATTTTATTCATAAAAATAACATACTACTACAGTAAAGCTTTTCTTCAGATGTTTATTTTCTCTTTTCCTCGCGAGTTTGCTTCTGAGATTTGCTGTTGGGATCATAATAAGGTCTCTCGGCCTATGATTGTATCAGTATCTCACAGTAATCATAACATGTATCATTGCTTACCTGTGTAGTAATTCTCCAACCATGTCGACGTTGCTCACCGTCATCCAAGTAGTCGAAAATAGCGACATGGCTTGTTACGCGGTTGTCCCAAACAGCAACTGTGTCTTCTGTCCATTTGAATCGAACATGGAAATCGTATCCACCGGCGATATGATCATACAACAGTTGCAAAAGGGCATCTGATTCATGCTTGTTAAGACCAACAATACGACGAGTAAAGCCAGGTTGCACGAATAAGGCCTTGAGTTTAGTAACAGGATGGGTGCGAACAAGAGGGTGAATATGCTCTACATCTTCGCGGCGCACAGTATGACCATACGCAGCAGCACCTGCAGCCTGTTCCTTGCCAGAATGAACAGCTTCAAGTCCTTCGATTCTCTTTTGAATCTCAGGGGAAAGGCGATCATAGGCGGCATAACTGGAAGACCAGATAGTATCACCTCCACTTTCCCCAGGAAGGATGTCAATCTGTATTTTAAATGATAAGCATTTGCTGCTTTGTAAGAAGGTTTGCAAACAAATTACCTTGAGAAATGTGAAGCCAGGAGGTTGAAGCTCGTAACTAACATCACTGTGCCAGCCTAAAAGAAAATTCAATTAATGCCCAACATCTTTGTATTATGGCTTACCATCTGAAGTTCTTCTACCAATGAATTCCTTGGTATATTGATTTGCGGGAATACTGTGACGGAAATGTTTAACAGGTAAACAATTGTTTCCATTGATCTAATAAAAAAAATACTTACTCTTTACCATAGTAGATTGGAAGAATTTCCGGTAAGCCAGGAGGATGACCACCAACATTGTGAATGTGTCTATGTAAAGGTGTCAATACAGAAAGCGCGTCAGAAGAGTACGTTTCCAGCTTACAATGGACCATAGTAAGAACCTAATTCTTTGCCTTCGTAAGGGTTGATCTTTTGATCTCGGAAGAATACAACGCCACGCTCAGCAATAAGCAAGCCTAGATCATTCTTTTGCTGGTCAGTCAATTGATTTAACTGAATACCATGGATTTCAGTGCCAATGTTGGGAGTCAAATCAAAAACTTTGGTAGCACTATCAAGCAAAGAAGCCTTTTTAGGATCAGCAAGATGGCCAACATCCTTATGCTCGAAGACTGGAAGCTTGGGATACTATTGAGCAACAAATTAGCACTCATATTTACAATTCTCTGGAGTAAAATTACCTTCTTTTCAGGAAACTCAAAGTAATAGCCTTGACGAGCCAGTTGCTTGATATCAATTTGCTTTTCTTCGACAGTACTATCCAAGACGATGGTTTCTTTTTGTTCAGGAGGTGACATTTTCGATTTATTATTTTGAATTTAATATATATGAAAAAAAAAACCGCAGCAGTTTTGCTGTCTTATTTATACCATTACAAAAAACTTTAGATTTACGTATGGTATCAATCAGGCCATTGATGAGAAAATTCTCAGTACCTATGGTGAAATTTATGATTTAGCATGAGAAGATCTCCTCATTACAAATGACCTTCTCCTTTTCTGTAAAGGAAGTAGTTTTGACAAGAGATAATGATGAGCACCGAATAAGATATCACGTCATTTGTTAGGTGATTTATAATTATGTTATCAAATTTATTGCAGAATGTAGTAATGTGATTATAGAAAGATTTAGAGCTTGTCTGTGCATTGCGATTTATGACTCGCATGCGCACTTTTAGCAAGATATGGCTTCTCATGCCTTATTTAAGCATTATTATTCAATTAATCAAGATGTGTCGTGATAGATGTTTACATTTTGGTCAAAAGACTGAAATGGCTGCGTCTACATTCTTTAATTTCAAAATTGGAAAATCGGTTACCACCATTGTAAAACGGTGTAGAGACGGCTGATAACATCAGGATGTACAAATAGTTCATCAATGTTTGATCATACCAAATATATTACATTATATCGCTTATTTGACCTAAATTATCTTTATATTGATGAAACAGCAGCTTACTAGCCTAGAATAAGCTGCTAATTACAGAATAATCTACGTTCTATCTATGGTGGTAAAGCAATTCGTAATGGGAATACATTGTAAATGTACATTGGATTTTCAACACAGCTAGTGCGCTTATCGTTAAAAGCACATTTATCAGCGCCTACTGTTGAAGCAGGCAGCAATTTGATACTGGTATAAAACGCTAACCTGAGCTACCATGTTGAGATAAGATGTTTCAAAGAGTGTATATCGTTTTTGTCCCTTCTTGCTAACAAATATGCCGCAACGACAATAAAACTGTTACTGGATAAATCATTGAACCCTTAGGATTTTACCAGTTATAAGTTGGCACATTGAAAATATTTGGAATATCGGTGCTATATGCTGAAAACAACAACATCAGTACTAACTTGATTCATTGCGTTATACAATGTTGATTATTGTAGCGACAACTATGATTCAGTACAAATAGTTGTACTACAGCTTTTCATTGATTTTTATTGGTTTTATTTCATTAGAATCCGTCAGCGCAAGGGCTTTACAACCTAATAATATGGATACAGATAAAAAATCAACAAATTTGAGTAAGTTACTACATACATAATGATACACGACTTTCAATCAGATTTTTGCTTTTACAGACAGCAGTTTACAAATTTTACTCGCTTTTTTATACAGTGTAGCCTCTGAATTATCTAAACCAGTGAAAAAAATGCATAAAGCAGCCCAGAAACGTAGGGAAGCTATATCTATATAATATGTGTACATACGCGAGCGTTTCTCTACGTTTTGATGCTAGGCAGAATTCGAAATACTACGAAAAGAAGCAATTCGGTAGTGCTTCAATTAGACTACTGCCCCCCAGGTGCTAGTGCAGCATGTTATATCAAATATGGTAGTAAAGTCTCACACTCAAGGTCTTAGTTTATTCTTAACAATCTTTGGGTAAATCATGAGAAGCATGATTTACATGTCACTTATTGGTAGATAGTAATCTCATGGTATGATAATAGTTCATCATTATACTGTAGACCCTAGTATAATGAAAAGTATATAAATGCATCCTCTGGATGCATTGTGAATAAAAGTGCAATTCTTTGGCAGATTTAATTATCTTTGATTTTTGACATAATAACACAGCATGCCTTACTACTACACCACCAGCTTAAGGCATTATTTGCCTTAAAATTAGGATAAAAGCAGGTAAGAATACTATTAAAATCCTTCTTTATTTTAAAACGAAATAACGACGACGTACAATAAAATATATATTCTACATCTCCATTTATATTATTATTTGGTTTATATGTCTTATCTGACAGTTTCTTAGCAACTTATCAAGCGATTCTGTGGAATACATCCACTATGATCTGAATTCCGTACACAGTTCATCCAGTTACCATATTCTGATATAAACTATGATGTACACTAATGAATTAGATGTACGCTACAGATTTATACCATATACGAACATAAGCTATAGATGGCACCATTAGCATGGATGGCGCTATAGACTGATGCTTGTATCCCGACATTGACTACGGATATTTCCCATATTTGGTTAAATGCCAAGATCGATGCAATATAAGATGTATGCATCAGATGTGCACTACTTGAAGATCCACACTATATGACATATGCTTATATCCTTGATACTAGCTACAGATACATTATGTACTACAGACTTGTACTATATATGTTATGCTATATAGACATGCACATAGTGACATGCTATAGACATGCCATATATCTAGATATGTGCTAAGATATATACAGAACAATGATATACACTCAGACACATACTACTAATGTAGACTAAGAGACTGTACCTATAGGATACATGCTACTAGATCGATATTAGTGATCCTCATACAAAGGACAGATCAGGGTACTTCGGATAAGAGTCTATTCATTCATCCAGATGAGCTAAAGTATGTTTAGTTCACTGAGATTTCTCTTAGCATGAATTGCTAGGTTAATTAATCTGAATTGACTTATATGTCAATCCTTCATAGCAGAACTTTTATCCATTGTTAGAATATATAAGAAGGATCATCTACCTGGCCAGTAGAGATTCTTCAGTCTATTTTTACACCTGTCAGTTTGATAATAAAGAGATACCTCTATCAAGTTGACATTTTGTTTTTTATTCTTTTTTTCCGTGAATTTATATCTACAAATAGCTATAAATTCCACAGATTCTATTATTTAGAATATAAATGCTGGGTTGTTTGGTTCTTATCTGGTGGATTAAAGACGGTATTTCAGATTATAGTTTGTTGTGTAAAAATGTAAATAAAGACTTGAGAATTGTCTTAAACATACCGCTGCTGCTGTAATCTTTCCAAGTCTCTTATTAGGCACAGACCATCGATAATGTTTCTAAAAAAACACCCTAATAGCTTGTTCTTTATCTTGACATTCTACGGGAAAATTTAGCATCAGAGAGATATCATGATCCGATTATGATAGCTGAGTTATTCTAATAACTCAAGTATTCCGCTACACTCAACATAAATATACAACTTTGACTTATTTTATAAAGGAAATGTCTATTAGATGTTTTTGACTTTTAGATTGTGTTGGGGCTAATGTAGATCTATCAAATGGTTTTTGGTTTGTCGAAATCCAACAAGCCGTTATGAAAATATATCCAAAAAACCCTGCTCAGGGAAAATTCTTGATTTCGTCTATTTTTGACCTATGAAGGCAAGGCCCCAAACTCTATCTGGGTTTTTCAGTTAGATGAATTTTGTTCATTTCTCTACGTAGAGTCAAGCTAGAGCCTCAAGTAAAGGCTCAAACGATAGAAAATTGTTTACGTTACAATAAGGACTAGTATTGCAAGCAATGTTATGTTGACAGAGATGGAGGTATTATCTAAAAACCACCAAAATTTGACCAAAAATATTTTGTCTGTTTAAGACGTCTATTGCTGGTCAAACCAGACAAGATTAGTACTGTTCGATGCGCCTTTTAATTCTGCACAAGTTTAATATATACTTGAACAAGTGTTGATTATCAACTACTACCAAGTTTAGGTCATGAAAGATTTTATGATGAATGAGGCCCAATTCGAAGTAATAGGGATTTTAACCTCAGTTTGATATCAGTTACCCTATATCCAGAGCACACTCGTGACGTCAAGTTTGCAACTTTCTTTTTCTTTCCCATTCCCCCGTTTTTCTTTCTTCATACCCCCGTTTTTAATACTACTTTTACTGCCAAACCTATTATTCATCTTGTTACTGAAGGCAATAGCAGAAAGGTCATCAAGCCTATGATTGTTGTTAGTTGCTAGCATATGGAGGTGAGTGTATTTACTGTATCGATTGTCCAAGTCTATTATCAATTAATTATTCTTTTCTTTGTTGACTAGAATAGCTACCGACAACTACTGCTTCAAAACAAAAGAAGAGAACAACGCAACAACTGGTGAGCACTGCTTCGACTTCTTACCTTGTTGTTATTGCCACCACCACCACCGCTTCTCTGAATACGACGGTATGTACCATTAGTTATTATTTTTCATTGAAACGTAACTAAAAGAATTCTCACTTATTTTTAGGAAATGGTTGGGTTTATCCTAAACTCCAGCAGCAAGACCTCTGGTGCTATTTCTCGCAGCTTTGCCACTCTCTGCAGCATGTCATTTGCAATGTTGTTTTTGCCTGGTTTAGTGCTGTCAGCAAGTCATTTGTATTGCTACGTTGTTTCTCGACGAGTTCAATAGATCATCAGGTTAGTCTCAATTGTGTCTGGCGTTCAGTGATATCTTACTGATTACACAAACTTGACAGAATATAGGCAGCAAGAAGCACAACAAGAAGGTGGTGTTCCAGAATACTAGATGCAGAACCTGTTGTGAATTGTTCATCAAGTAAGTATAAATAACGTAGATTGTAGGATACATTACTGACTACTATTACTGTATCATTTAGATGTTATATGTTGGCAACAAGTATAAGGTCACGACGATGACTAATGGATTATTAATGCTCGATACTACTGGATGCAACCCGAACTGATAACAGTCGATTAGGTAAGTACTGTATATAATATGATGGCGTTGATTGAGGTAGAATGCGATACTAATTATATTATTTTGACTATCTTTTATAGGCAAGAGTATAGCAATGACCATGGACACTACTACTGCTGGATGATGCTGCAAGATATTAGTCAAGTTATTATTATTTTTGTCGAGAACAACTATAGCAATAGTTGTAGATACAACCCATTATTATTCATTTTTGATTGTTGTTTATTTTTCTCCCCTTATTATTTGCCTTAACTCTCTTTTTTCTTTGGCTTTTGGCCCTTATTTCTTTTAATTTTCATCTGCATGTAACGTTATTACCCTCACTGTTTTCCTTTCTTTCTATGTTTCTTTGAAGCATACCTTTTTTTTTACGTTGAGTGGATGTGCCTATCACTGAAGCTCAACAATAACAAGATTCCGAGGCTAGGATTAGATAGGCTGGTCCAAACTTAACTGTTGATTCTACTTACTTAGCGACAGTTGAGGGTCTTAATAAACATAATTCCTCACGTTAGGGGTGTAGTAAGGCACGCTCTAGCACCTGAGGGGTGGTCTAATTGAAATACTACCTAATTGCATTTTTGGGTAGTACTTCAAATTCCGCCTAACATCATTGCAGAGGAGAACTATGGCAAAATTTTTCTAGGTTTTTTTTGTATATAGAGGTAATAAATAGATATAGCTTTCGATGCTTCTGAGCTGTGATACAGAATACTGACAGTCTTTCACACCATCTAATAATTTGAAGTAGTCAAATAACTCTTCTCTGAGCACCAAGAGTTCGAGGAAAAATAATATTGCTGAACTGAAAACTGAATAATATGATCATTCAAAAGCAGTTGTACTATTATCTATTATATGGTATACGCGCTTAATGTTTTTTTTTATATTTCCTGTAAAGATGTCAAAGCTGTCAAGATCAAATCAGAATGATACATACTTCCACCATTCGATTGTTCAAACGTACTAATTTCCATGCAACCCAAGATCATTCTTAGTCCACTGTATCTTTATGGAGAATGAAAATGCACATCTAATAATGGTATCTTTTTCCATGAATATATTCAATTTAGTCGGTTTTTATCTATTCCAAGCATTTTGAGAGAAAAGTACCTGTCGCTCTATTCATTATTGCTTTAGATCCAGGAATAACCTGCAGTTTGAGTCTTTACTTGAAGTTGTGGCTTCAGTTTCTGTGGAGCTACAGTCGAAAATAGGTTAGATCCAGCATCTCCTAGCCAAATTCTGTCATATCTTGTCCTTAAGGCTATTTCTTGACAAACAAATCCGTTCGAAGAATAAAACTTGCACATCCGTGTTTGTCAACACAAAACGCCCTAAAGTTTCTTGAAGAACTTGGGTGCGACATAGGTCTCTCTGTGTCGTGATTAGTAAGAAGCGTGGTTTTACTACTATAAACTTGAGACAGCATGGTGAAAAAACAACTTTTAAAAGGAATCATCGTAGCTTTCGAAAACCAATATCGTTTTGTAGAGTGAATAAGATAAGGCAACAAGATTTAATTGATAGCGATGATTGATTATATCATAGCATATAAAATAATAAATGATGGATTTTGGTTGATGTATTTTACACAACAGCGGATGTTAACATACGACGTATTACACGCTTAGAACCTAAACATCAAAAGTATCAAAAAAATCACAATGGTTGTTTCTTCAACCAACAAACATCAATGTAGCATCATCAAAATAAGAGACTGAATTGATTATAAGTGCATGAAGTGGGTTTTTCTTCTTTAATGAAGTATTGGTATGACATATAATACAGAGATGATAGAATGTTGATATTTTAAACGGTTACCTTCCAGAATACAATATGATTAAACATATATTGCATTAGATCTCGTAACTTTGGGCCAGCGTAGCTTATCACAGCGTAAGCAATGGGTGATTTTCGTCTCCAGAGTACCAGAAACAAGATCATCAATATCAGAAAATTGAAAAATGCATGCTTTGCTACCGATCTAAATAGCCATAGCCAGCGCCATCGATGCAACGATTTTGTTTTAAGCATATCCCTTCTTCGCAATGAATCAATTTCTTCACACAGTGCAGCAACTTCTGTTTGTAGAGTTTGTATAGCTACATCAGACGGTTTTCTTTTCTTTTGTCGTCTGTAGCTGGAATACGGATGTTGGGTGGGTGTTGACAAATACAACGAAGATGTCGCAGTAGCTACTTCGTTATCAAGTTCGTCTTCCTCGTTGGGTTGCTGCCCACCAATGTTGTACAAATTCCTTGATTTTGGGGATAGCTCAGGTGTCAATGGGAACTCACTGATGATTGGGCTAGAATAATGTGAATACAGCTGTTCTGATAGAATTTGCTCCTGCTCGATTTGTCCCAAATAGTATTCTTCTTTCTCTTGGTCATTTGTATCCCATTGAATAAGATTCTCTGAATGTGTGACAAATAAAGATTAAAAAAGGCCTTTTTGTGGGGATCTGATTGTGTAAGTGTGCTATACCTTCTTCTGCGGCATCAGTGTTTGTATCCTCGTTTACTTCGAGCAAATAGTTCACCGATTCATTTAAGCTTTCTGTCAATTCTGAATTGGGAAATCGCTTCAAAAACTACAATGAAACAATGTTGAATGTCTGTCTAGAGCTTTTTTTTTTTTTTTTTTTTTTTTTTTTTTTTTAGCTGTGAAAGAGTACCTCTTTTAGAAGCTCGACCAGTGCATTGATGTACATGATTTGGGCATCAATTGGACTTGTTCCTCTCATTTTATCCCACGCTTTCCTGTATAGCATAATGTTTATTCGTTCTAGTAGCTTGTAATAGACAGACAACATACCATTTGGCGTATGAGACAATCTTTTTGGATGATGGTTTTAGCAGCATACAGTCTCCATTCAGTGCCTGTTTATACAGTCCATAGAAATTCAATTTATCTGTTATAGACGGTTGAAATGCACCTCCGCTTTCTGTTGGCAGCGAGCGAACCACTGCTAATGCTCTACAGAATCGAACCTGCGTTACGTACAATGATTCTGACAGGGTGCTTTTCGATGCCATAATAATTGCTGGATAATCTTGAGAAAAGAGAATAAGAGAAGAAAAAAGTGGAGAAAAAAAAAAGGGTGCATTACTACGAGAGATTCTGAAATCACATGATAGTAACATTTTAATACAAAAGAGATTGATGTAATACGACGAAAAAAGAGCAAGAGACTCTTATGTTTCCAGTTTCAGTGGTTGTTTGTATCAAGACAAATACCTTTTTTGGGGGGGTGGAAGTCCAAATATTTGCTTCTTTTTTTTTTTTTGCTGGCATGTGAATACATTCAATGCTATATGATGGTCAAGCGTTCCTTGAACCAAGTAATAGCCCCTGTTTTCGCCCTTCCACTGGGCGTTTACAAATCATCCAGCATACAAGCACTCTTTGTAGCACAAGAACAGTATTTGCGGTAGATACTGTAGCCACTGTAGGAGATTTGAATAATGAGAGTGCGTAGCGAGCATCAGTTTGGTAAAACAGTAAGCAAGGACCTCTTTCTTTCTTTTGCACTAAAGCTGAACACGGCCCCACATCAAAACGTCATTCCGATTGATTCTATCTGGTACGATAAAAAGCGCAGGCTATCAAGGATGTCTGGCCTCGGCTAGCTTAAAACGGAGACATGTTTGTTGTGTTGGGTCCAAGCTTATCCTTGGAGAAACAATTGCGCAGATCACTTAAAAATAGCTTGCTTAAATCCTGAAAATCGCTCTTCTTTTATCATCTTTTTTCTACCCATCTTTTCCATTTGGAAAATGCCTGAATTCAAATCTAAAAGATACATTTACTATGTGCTCACACTGTTTGTATGCTTGTTGCTCATAGGCAGCACATTTCAATTATCAAAGCAGCAGCTGTTGACATCCCCAAAAGAAATTGAATCCAATACAGCTCAAAAATCTTTACAGAAACAGACAAATTACACATTCAATTCCCACTGGCAGCCAAAAAAGTATGATCCTCCACCACCAGAAACATTGATGGCTATCCTGAACAATGTTATTACTGAAAGAGAGAAGCCATCAAAGCTAAATTTGAATTCAGAGGCTCATGAAAAAAAGGTCCTTTTAATGGCTGTCGTGAACAGTGGCATGATAGATTACACACTGAACTGGATTGAATCGCTCAGGCTCACAGAACAGGATGACAGATTCCTGGTTTTTGCTATTGATCAAGGCGTGGTAGATGAGCTTACATCAAAGGGGTACGGCAGACACGTTACACTGATACCCAGTGCTTGGTTTCATGTGCCTCTTGCTTCTGACATGGCGCTGTGGAAGAGCAACGATTATCGCCCTATTACACATGCAAAGAGTTTGGTCGTGGAGAGGCTGTTATATCTTGGTATCACTGTGTGGTTCACCGACGTCGATATTGTGTTCCTTAGTCCATTCATTCGGCAAACACTACTAGCTCAAATGGCCCAAAGACCCAACACCCATATCATATTCAGTCAAGAAGTAGATCAACGCAGCGTCAATTCTGGTTTTTACATGATGAAGCCCTCAAAGATCACAAAGCAGTTTATGGACCAGATCATACAAGAGCAAGATGCCACAGAATCGCTGACGCAGCAAAGGGTTATGAACAGCGTATTGAGACATATGTTTCCTCGAGACTTGACCAAAAGCCCCTATCGATTGCTAGACCTGCTGCTATTTCCTAATGGCAACTACTATTTTAAAATGAGGTTGCCTCAAAAGTTAGGTATACAGCCATTGATAGTGCATGCCAACTTTTTAATTGGCAACAAGAAGAAATCAGCCCTCAAGAAGGCTGGTCTTTGGTATATATAATTTGCTATAAAAATAAAGAGTTTACTACAGTGCAAAATTAAATGTATTGTATCTTTACAGATCAAGCTCTATCTATTCCTCGTCTTTGCATTTTCCTTATTTTTTGCTGCCATCATTCTTTCTTTCGGTTATCTTTAGTTTCTTTAAAGAATCGTTCAGTATATAGCTTCCTTCATCTTTTTCTTTTTGGTCGTCCCTCTCATAATGCCGTCTTTTTCTATCAGCATTCTCTGGAACATGTTGGCCAAGATTAAACACCCCTCTTAGAGGTATACACTTAATAGGGGTTATTTTGAGCGGACGCTTCAGCCCTGGGTGGAGCGTCACTTTGGGTCGACGATTCAGCTCTAGGTGCAGTAGGCGTAGTATGCGCGCCATCAGTAAGGAAGCCTGGTAGTTGTTCAACAACGTTGGTAGAAGAAACAGATTCAAAGGGGACATCTGGAGTCAACTGTTTGGTGAATGAAGGGAAGAATGACGACGTACCAATAGTTTCACCATCAACAGGCATCATTTGAGCCGCTAATAAGATCTACGTGCAAAGTTGTACGTCAGGTTCATCTTCTGATAGTACTGTTACAGTGGCAGCGAGTAATGCCTGCTTGTTTCAGCGAATTTATCAAAAATTAAAATACAGGAACCGTGTATTCAGTAACTTTGTAGTTGTCCATGGGCTCTTTATTTGTCAAAAGTATAAAATTCTACTGTGTACCTGTTACTTGCTGTTGTATGTGCTCCAGTTTCTGATGCGATGACTCTTTTGAGTCTTTCAACTACACGTGTATACTATTTACATGTCTCTTGACGCTACTTTTGGCAGAAAACCGCTTTTTACAATGTGGACAATAAAATTTGAAACCGTTCGAGTCAGAGCTGGACAACAGTCTTCGTTTTTTTGATAACTGTATTCTATGTATGCGGTTCAAGTGCTGCAGGTATAAATTTCTTGTTTTGTACGTTCTATCACATTTTGCACAGTGGTTGTTTGGATCCTGCCTGTCGATCTTTGCATCTGGATATAGATTTGTGTGTAATATCATACGGTGAATTTCTCTGCAATGCTGACGAAAAGAATCTATTGACAAGCTGTGAGTCTTGCATACACGACAGTACCAGTTGGGGTCAAGCGGATCAGGGAGATAACTGGGATTGTGTTTTCTGAGCGGCTGCGTTCGTATCCCATGGACTCTAATGAGGTGGAAATGATAGTTATATTTGTTGGCGTAATTTATCTTGCAGACGCGACAGTGACTGTTAGGATCATCAACATCTGGCTCTAATTCTCCTTCAGCTGGAACTCGCAACCCAATGCCATGAATTTGTCTTAGGTGATCTACAAACGCATATTTGTGACACAGAGTTTTGTCGCAAGCACGGCAATAGTTATTGGGATCATTGATATCTGGCGTTAGTTTGCTTGGTTCCAGCGTGGAGGGGTCGTCTGTCTTGTGAGCAACAAATAAATGCTTGTGATAATTGTATTTGCTGGAGAACGATTTGTTGCAGGGAGCACAATGCCTGTTAGAATCTGGCACTACTCGCAAAACACCATGGTTGATAAGCGCCCGTTTATGCGTCAGGTAGCAGTGGTTTCTGTAGGCTCGTTCTGTTTGGTGAGTAATGTTACATATCTTGCAGTAGAATTTGGGATCACGAATATCAGGCAATTCATCGTGGAGCGTTCCATTGACAGGAAGCCTCATCCTGTGAACGGTTTTGCAATGGGACGTGTAATCGAGCCTTGTGCGGTAAGTCTTGTTGCAAGATCTGCAATAAAGATCAGGATCATTCCAGTTGGGGAGAGCCTCAAGCACTTTTGAAGAACGCGATGGTGCCAGTCGTATATTGTGGTAAGATTTGAGGTGCGATCTATACATGCATAAATCATTGTATGTACGACAGCATGAGCAGCAGTAAAAACCTGTTTTTTCTGGATCAGGGATAGGATCGCTATTTAATCTATCTCTCAAAGGCACCGAATATATACAATGAGTCTGCCTGAGATGCGTCCGATAACGACGTCTGTCAGGATATGCTCTTTCACAAGTCTGACAGAAATTGTTTGGATCATAAATGTTTGGCTCCACATCAATATGCTTGAAAGAAAAGCTGTTTAAACCGTGAACTGTTTTGCGATGATCCAACACTGATCGTAGATTGTCTTTGACTTCTTTACACAGGTGGCATTGATAAAAGTAGTCCTTGGTATTTCTGTTGAATCCTAGGTTTCTAGTTTAAGTTATCTGTCCTGTGAACGTATTGCCTAGAGCATTACCTTGAGCGTAGCTGCTGAGCTTTATGGGTAACTCTTCTTGCTCGATATCGTCAGCCGACACATACTCCTTTAAATCCTCTTCCTTGATATTGACTGCATCATCATTCACCACGGCAGAAGTATCGTTAGATGGTGGCGTTTCAGATCGGTTCCTTTGCTGAAGAATTGCCTCCAATTTGATGCTTTCTTCCTTTTGCTTTTCTCTTTTGATAGCCATAACAGCATGCCTAGTTTCGCTTCTTAATTTCATCATAAAAAAAAAAAAAAAAAAAAAACGCGAGAAACAAGAAAAAAAAATGGAATCAACCCCTCTCAAAGGATTTTACGCCACTCTTGAATTTCTATCACAGCGAGCTCGACTATCAGAGTTTATGCAACAACCAGGGACAGAATGTCGAACACTTAATTCTTTACAACTTGTTGGTAGAGAATAGTGCTTCAATGGGTAAAGAACAGACAATTTAATAAAGATATTATACTAAAAGTACTTAAAAGCAGCTCTATGTTTGAAGGATAGGACTTGAATCCTGAAAATGCTTTCGGCTATGCTAAATGTTGTTCGTGCTCAAATGTGTTATCCCTGTCTAAAAAGTGCTGTAAAACCACTAGAACCTATCATAATTACAGAGACGCAATACTAATGTGTATTACCCTACGTGGGATATGCCTGATACCACTAACTATATAATAAATCTCCACTGGTGTTCGATTTATCGACTGTGTTCATGTATTCAAGCATGAAGTTTTCCAAAGCACTGAAATCGATTTCAATTCCCGCCCAAGCTTGTTGGACATTGGAAACAAAATTGCGATAAAATGAACATCAAAATACTTTTTGTCAAAGATTTCTCGAGAAATACCATATCTAATCTACGCGGCACTTTAATAATCTTGAGTACTTCTTTAAATTCTCTATCGAATGGTGTGAATAACTTTTACATGTTTCACCAAAAATATTTTCTAAATTACCAAAAACAGAAAAACCAGTTTTAGTCGAAAACACAATTTCGGTAAAACTGATTACCCAAAATAGGAATTTTATAAGATAAATTGGGCTCGTAGGTTCTTTTTTCGCTAGGGTATGTCATAGTAAAAATCTTCGTTTTGAGGGTGAAAAATGCAATTGTTTGATTTTTGATCATTTCTCCTTGCTATGACACGTCCAAAAATGGGGATCTAGGCCGATTTGTCATGACAAAAAAAAAGTTGAAATAAAGTGTCGCCAAGTAAGACCTAGTCGAGAGCAACTGCTTGGTACTATTCCGACGGCTTAAAACAGCTTCCAACTCGAGAAATCGCTCATTAAATGGACCCAATTTTGGCTGTGATTTCCATATTATGGGTTAGAAGTATGCTAACTACCGATATATGAGTTGTTCCAACTGATGTAGACCTGGAGCATCGTAAGAGAGCCATATCACATTTAAAAGTAAAGTTATGAAGGCTTTAGCGCAATTCAGGGCCCTTGATATCACAGTGTGATTGTATGTCTTAGATGTAAGGATATCCATATAATTGACAGCATTGCGTTAAATAAGCTAGAATTGATAGAAGCATCTAAATAGAATTTATTGATCCAAAACAAAAGATGTGATTAAATTCAACACAGCGTCAGGCTTCTCCGCATGAACTAAAAAAAAGCAAGGCATGAGCACATATGAGCATCTGATCATCTCTGCACCACTTACCCCAATGTCCAGCACCCTCAACAACCTCCAGCTTTGAATTGGGAAACAGTTGTTTGATTTGCTTTTCTTGCTCGTGGAAAGGATGCAAGTAAGGGCTCTCTCCACCAGCAATGAACAAAGTTTCACCCTTATAAAATGCACTTTCAGGTACCTGAAACCCACCAATATTATCCAGTGATTTTCCTAAAATATCATAGGGAATACGGAAACGCAATGTACCATCTGACATGCGCTTAAGGTTTGTCAATAAGAACATGCGTACTCCCACATTGGATTCGTATTGAGAAAGAATCTTGTCGGCTTCACTTTGTTTGGAAGGATTGGCTTCTTCAATGGCCTTCATGGCAGTGACATAATTGTCAAAATTGCGAGCGAGTTTCATGGCAACTGGAGGCATGTCTACAACAATGAGTTTGGAGACTAGATCACGGAATTCCAATGCTGTATTCATCACTGCTTTTCCGCCCATGGAGTGACCCAACAAGACGGGTTGCTTTAAATTTTGTTGATCTATAAATGTTTTCAAGTCTTCGGTCATGGCATTGTATGTGTGTTCTGCAGTATGCGGGCTGTCACCATGGTTACGAAGATCCTACATACGACTGAATTTAGAATCACATGCCTTATAAATATAGAAAAAGATCTGATAAAGGCTTACAATTGTGTAGACGTCTCTTGATAGTCTGTTGCTCATGGCTTTTGCAAGAGAGGACCAATTTTGCTTTGACCCAAATAATCCATGACAAATCAAGACTGGAGGTTCCTGAGAAGGCTTTAATGAATACTTATCGAATGATACACTGACGGCTTTCGAAGAGTAGGTTCTAATTGACTTTGTACAAGTGGGAATATATCGTTTGAGGGCAGTAATGTTCATGTTCTTTTATTATTTCAAGTGTGGGATAAACAAAAAAAAAAAAAAAAAAAAAAAAAAAAAAAGGCGATGGCATCCAGGGTTTCCCGTAAGGGTAGTACGGTCACACACAAATTAAGTCTACAGACTCGTAGATGATAGTTTATGGCATAAAATAAGAGGTGAAATGTACAATAAATAAGGTGGAGATGCATTGGTATTGCAATAAATAAAATGTCGTTGTAATAAATAGGCGTGCTTAGTTGGTATTGGCGGCAGGAGCTTGTTCAATTCTTCTCAACCGAGTGGCTGTGGTGAAAGATGTAGTACTACCTTGATCTAGATTATCTTTTTCTTCTTTCTGTTGTTGTGCTAGCTTCATCGCCTTTGTAGATCTTCTGGTAGCAGATATATCTTTCCAAACAAAGCAAGAATTACCAGCAATTTGAGTCTTGGGTTTTCTTCCTCGTTTCTTCCTAGGCATGTGTAAAAGTGTATCTGACATAGTCGAGCTTGAAAATGCGGCGACACCTCCGTTCGTTACAGATGTTGCTACTTCTTGTTGTGGCTGCTGTTGATTTGAGATGGGCTCGGTTGTTACTGCAACCTGAGATGGCTGTTGGCTTTTGACATCCCAAACAGTGGGTGTCAGAAATGTCCATCCTCCTTCTTCGGATGGCTCTCTCAAATTTGGTGGTCTTCCTCTTCTGCGTTTAAGAATGGTCTCTCCTTCTTCGTTTACAATAATTTGGGTGGACGGTGGCAAGGGCGGCCTTTGGTTATATTCGGTATTCACGGGCGAGGGAGATCGAGAGTGTTGTACAGTGAATATGGAAGGAGCTGAAGCAGCAGCAGCAGGAGGAGGAGGTGATGTAGAGGTAGAAGGCTGCTGCTGATGCTGCTGCTGTCTTGATAGAGAAGGGGGAGAAAAAGACATTATGGGAGAGATGGAGGGAGATGTAACATGCCATAATGTGGGCTTGGTAATCAAAGATGAAGATGAACAACTTGACGTGAGGCTTGATACGGATGAGACTGAAGGGTGTCTCTTCAATCTTTTTGGTGGATCATCGCCCTGCAATGGCGGTAAAGACTGATTGACTGACAGTAAATGGGGAGAAGAGCAGCTTGAGGAAATGGAAGAGGCATAATTTGAGTCAACCGGTGACAGCAATGGCGATAATGTGGGCCGTGTATGTTTTGATTCAGCAACTTGATCGCCCTCAATAACGATGATGGGCGGATCTGATATCAATAATGTGGACAATGAAGGCACATTTGGGTGTCTGCCACCGCTATGTCTCATTTATTTTGTATAAATAGAGAGAGAGAGAGAAAGCAGATTGCTAATATAAATTTCCCTCATTCATAACTTATTAGCCAAAAAAAGACATAAAAAAAATAGAAGCCAGAGAAGTGTAGAATTCTTCTTTTCTTGTACTTGCCGAATCCATTTTTTTTATTAGAAATTAAATAAGGTAAAAGGTGATTGTACAGAAAATGAGCTTAAATGGTATTCAGGTTTCTCATCTTTCCCTGTCTGCCCTGTTTTATAGCGATTGGCGCGGTATAAAGGTTGTATACGCTAAGAAGAGCTATTTGTACTCGTTTCGAATTACCGACATGTGCTCTGCTGGGATAATGCTGTTTGTATGACTTGAGCTTAGTGCCGATAGACGCATAGACATTACAGGCAGCACGAACGCCTCCTTGACAATGGCTGGGTAACTTGTCAATGCCCTTGTTGGCAACCACCATGAGCTCATCTGCTTGATAGACCAGACGGTGAGACAGCGACAGCAATCTAGCCTCTCCAATTTCTCGGGCGCGGCCGTTTTGAATCAGACCAATCTCCTTTTCTGTAAGCCAGTCTTGCGGTAAGTAGCATCTGCCAAGCTCCTTGCTGTCTGTAACAATGTCTCTAGCAATGTTTGTATATTGGAGTACCAGACCCATTTCACGAGCACGCTGAATAATCCATTGAGTTTCTTGTTGAGAGTAGGCCTTGTCCGAGCGGGCCAATATAATACGAGTACACATTTCACCAACACTGCTGGCAACACAAGCTGAGTAATACCGGAGATCCTCTTGATTCATGATTGAACGACGCTCCAAATCCCATTTGTATCCATTTAGCAATTCCTTGATGGCATCAGCTTCTAGGACATGACGTAGACGAGTGAATGACTTGAAGGCAGAAATGCAGGAAGCAGGCAATTGATCATTGTAAAAGTCCCAATCAATGGCTGTAGGGGCGCTGCTCTTTTGGCTGAATAAATCACTCACGAATTGATGAGTCGTTGACAATTGATCTTTTCTCTTTTGCACAGGGACATCTTCATTGTCACAGAGGTCGTCAGTAGCTCTGCAGAAAGCATAGAGTACACCTAATTCTTGTCTGACATCACCAGGAAACACAGCAGAAGCAGTATAAAAGGACTTGGAAGCTTTGCGCAGAATATCCCAACTCACGGATAAATCATGGAATGTTTCGTTGTTGAGCACTTGGTCGGGTAAACAGAAGGCCCAAGTCATTTCGAGTATTTGGTGGACGAATGTCTTTTCCCGCTGATACTGGCGCTGATAAGGGCTCTTCTTTTTGAACAGGTGGAGGATCGCCATCGTACGATCGATCGCACAGGTACCAAATACCAAAACGGTATTAATGAGTGCAAAAAACATGAATTCTTCCACGGGCAGGTGAGGAACCACGAATTTACCTGTGCTTGTAGCTAACGAGATATCCCAAGTGCCAGCACCAATAGCCACCACGTCGACCCAGCATAGAAAGAGAGTAGGCAGAGCAATTGAGGTGATGACAGCCAGAGGACGTCGCAACATGTACTCACCAGCACCAAACCACAATAACGCCAGAACCGGGCAGGCGTACCACAAAATGCATGATCCGTAAAACAACGGCTTTCCAGGGACCGCTAAATGCTAAATAGATAAGCAAAAAAATTAATATTAAAATTATATGCAGCGCATCATTTGTTTGTTGTAGCTTACCCAAGCTTTGTATGCGATGATTAATAAAGCTGTAATAGGAACAAAACGGACCAGGACCGATTGCATGACGGACGTTTCGGGTTTGATAAAGAAGCTGTGTAGGTGCCAACGCATCACCAGATTTGTGAACGCCACGGTCAACAGAGTCATAATGATAAAGAACATGTATTCCTCCAGAGGCACATAGCCGATGACAGCAGTGACACAAGTAGGGCAGTAGGACCAGGCTTTGTGGTAAACAATGTAATTATCCCAGACAGAAGCAGTGGTGAAAGCCACCAATGACAGAAATTTGAATTTAAGCGAATCGGTTGATGTGTAATATGGCCTTGATAACCAGGAAAGAACACCCAGCATGGGCAGAGTGTAGTATAAGTGAACTTCCATGTAGGTGAGCAGCATGTTGAACGTGTTTGTGTGTATGTAATTAGAGATGAAGAGAGAGAAATAGAGAAAAAAAAAAGAGCCGAAAGACAAGTTGATGACATTTATATAGGCAAAAGGAAAAAGGAGTGATAGGAAATAGACGAAATCTTAATCGATGTCTCTTCTTTTACTATTCTGATTGAATTTCGTTGTTTTCCCTTCTAAACGCTTCATCGGCAGGGAGTTGTTACGCAGGACGAATTACCATATTGAGTCATCAGCTGGGAAAAAAAGCTTCCATTTGACTCCTTGAACCATATTATCAAGACAATGAAAACTGCATATTCTTCGTTTTAACGCATCAAATGCCTCTATCTTTGTCTCCTTGCCCATATGCTTCAAATCTCCTCCTAAACCCACACATATCGTATCCGGGTTTTTTGACATGTATCATGCTTTCATGTATATAAAAACCACCCTTTTTCTTTCTTTTTTTTTTTCTTTCTGCTTTCTTTACTTTTCCTCACTTCTTATTTCTTTTTCTCTATTAACATGTCCAAGAAACATATCGTCATTATCGGTGCTGGTGTTGGTGGCACTGCTACTGCTGCTCGTTTAGCTCGCGAAGGCTTCAAGGTAACTGTTGTTGAGAAGAATGACTTTGGTGGCGGTCGCTGTTCCTTGATCCATCATGAGGGCCATCGTTTCGATCAAGGTCCATCTCTCTATCTGATGCCCAAGTACTTTGAAGATGCCTTTGCTGATTTGGATGAACGTATTCAAGACCATCTGGAGCTGCTGAGATGCGACAACAACTACAAGGTGCACTTTGATGATGGTGAATCCATTCAATTGTCGTCCGATTTGACTCGTATGAAAGCTGAATTGGACCGCGTGGAGGGCCCCCTTGGTTTTGGTCGTTTCCTGGATTTCATGAAAGAGACTCACATCCACTACGAAAGCGGTACCCTGATTGCGCTCAAGAAGAATTTTGAATCCATCTGGGACTTGATTCGCATCAAGTATGCTCCAGAAATCTTTCGCTTGCACTTGTTTGGAAAGATCTATGACCGTGCTTCAAAGTATTTCAAAACAAAAAAGATGCGCATGGCATTCACGTTTCAGACCATGTATATGGGGTAAGTGATATCATGCAGATGGTTTGTTATTCCATTTAGGCTCACATCAGGCATTAGTATGTCTCCCTACGATGCGCCTGCTGTCTACAGTTTGCTGCAATACACTGAATTTGCTGAAGGAATCTGGTATCCTCGTGGTGGCTTCAATATGGTGGTTCAAAAGCTGGAGATGATTGCAAAGACAAAGTACGGCGCAGACTTCATCTACAATGCTCCTGTCGCCAAGATTAACACCAATGATACCACCAAACAAGTGACAGGTGTAACCTTGGAAAATGGCCAAATCATCGATGCCGATGCGGTCGTTTGTAACGCAGATCTGGTTTATGCTTATCACAATCTCTTGCCTCCTTGCCGATGGACGCAAAACACGCTGGCTTCCAAGAAATTGACCTCTTCTTCTATTTCCTTCTACTGGTCCATGTCCACCAAGGTTCCTCAATTGGACGTGCACAACATCTTTTTAGCCGAGGCTTATCAGGAAAGTTTTGATGAAATTTTCAAGGATTTTGGCTTGCCTTCCGAAGCTTCTTTTTACGTCAATGTTCCTTCTCGTATCGACCCTTCTGCTGCTCCTGATGGCAAGGACTCTATAATTGTGTTGGTGCCTATTGGTCACATGAAGAGCAAGACAGGCGATGCTACCACCGAGAATTATCCAGCCATGGTGAACAGGGCCCGTAAGATGGTGTTGGAAGTGATTGAGCGTCGTCTGGGTATGTCCAACTTTGCAGACTTGATTGAGCATGAGCAAGTCAACGATCCTGCTGTATGGCAAAGCAAGTTTAATCTCTGGAGAGGCTCTATCCTGGGTCTCTCTCATGATGTGCTCCAAGTGCTCTGGTTCCGTCCTAGCACAAAGGATTCCACTGGTCGTTACGATAATCTTTTCTTTGTTGGTGCAAGGTAATGTAGATCAAAACAAAGAAGGGACTCATAAGAAACCTTAACTCACATATTTTCATGCAAATTAGCACACACCCCGGAACTGGTGTCCCCATTGTGCTTGCAGGAAGCAAATTAACCTCTGACCAGGTTGTCAGGAGTTTCGGAAAGTCTCCCAAGCCAAGAAAGATTGAAATTGAAAACAAGCAGGCACCTTTGGAGCAGGATGTTGCTATTGGATTTTCCTTGGGGATGTGGTTGCGTATTGCATTCTTGGTCGTGTTTATGTTCTTTTATTTCTTTCCTCAGTCCAACGGACAAACACCAGCATCTTTCATTAATAACCTTTTACCTGACGTGTTCCGCGTTCATAATTCTAACGTCATTTAATCAGCATCGTCATAATAAATAAACGCATTGGATGAGGTAGCGTGCTACGCTGCTGCATGTAGCACTGCTGCCTCCCTTGACTCTTAAATTCATTGGAGGGCTAATTCACACAATGCATTGTACGATGATAATGCAAAGTTAGTCTCTGGTTTTTCTGTTTTTGTTAAAATCATTATTTCTCGAAATAGCATACTTTTCAGTCAATTCGCATCGTGGATATGACATATACTTTACGATATCCAGCAATGTGATTTCGATCCCTTCAAATCGATCTCAGCTACTTTATTCGTAAAATAGCGCCTCCAATCATGATGTACGTGGCAAAACGCATGCTTTTGTGAGCATTGCCAAAAAGAGTATGTAGCATAAATGTGGAGAGTATCACAATCGCTGGATCTCAACATGTGTCCAAGCGAGCACATAGTAACATTTCCTGTTAAAGAACAAAAGCTCTATTTGAATTGCAATTGATATTTCGCGGCTTTCCGGCTACAAACACATGAGGCGAAGCAAGCCAATCTGATACAGTGAGAACGGTAAATTTTGTCACTTTGAGAAAATTAAATGTCTGTAACCAAAAAATAAATGTTCCTTTATGTCTAGAAATTCTGTCCTTTTGAAATAAAAGAAATGTCATAGTATAATGTTAGAAGGACTGTGATAACGGCAATAGGACAAAATTTCTAGACATAAAGGAACATTTATTTTTTGGTTACAGACATTTAATTTTCTCAAAGTGACAAAATTACTTGCAACTGAAAAGTGTTACCCATGGACAGCGATGTATCATGTCTTAGTATGAAATGATATGCAATGTAACCATTGTATGATTCCAAGCATGAAGAAGTGTCTATTGACCGTAAATTGCAGTCTAGTTTTACGGTATTGTTAGATGTTGCTCCAATTCTAATGAGACTCATATGTTGCGCATTGGTCAATCATTTTAAATTGCTTGCTTTGCTTGATCTGATAAGAAGAGAATCTTTAAAAGGACTAATTATAGAAAAGAAAGGGTTTCCATGAAGGTAATCCATTTGAATGGATTACCCGCCCTTTGTATTTTGTGTTACTAACTTACATTTTATATCTAAGATCTATGATCTGATGAGAAGAGACTCCTCTAGATGTTGTCCATTGTGACAGTCTGCGTACGAAATAGAGGTTTCTCCAGGATACTAGTGTATGTAGATACGAGATTCTCTCCTTTTTACGCTATTCTCTTATCAAAAAGCATCCTTCATCATATATTATTAAATTCAGGAGCCAACAGCGTCTTTATTATCTCTGTCTATATCTGTGATTGCTCATGATATGGCCAAACGCATTGGATCGACATACATCATTGCTTAATTTTCAATATATATATAATAGCTCCGAGAGTCAGAAGTGAAGGCTGTTAGGTCAGCTCTCGGCTATTTTGCTATACCGTGTGTTAATGCAATTAATTACGAATAAACATAGTTAATTGGAAGCATACACTTTTACATGACAACCAACTTGGATGCAAATGTTTGATATAACTGCTGCAATGGAGGCCAGCTTCAGCATTATAAATATGCAAACATATCTAAACTCTTCCGCTGCCTGGTAATTAATAGAGTATAAGAATGATATTATTGTGATTTAAGCGGTTCCTGAATGAAGAGAAAGCCCTTTTCATTACATAATGTGCCTGAAAATATGGGTCTCTTCCCTAGTTGCTACTATATGGGGACAGTAAATTGTTGGCGTACAAACTAAGAAAAAAAAACTGAAGGATGCTCTTTTTTCCATTTTAAATGTTTCTCCTTATGGACATCCCCTTGAATATCATTTTTCAATATGCTGATAAAGCTAACACGCACAATGGCTATGAACGACTCCGCTTAACAAAAAGGTGAAATGAAAAAAAAAAGAAATTAAAAAAGCAGAGGCATTTAATAAAATGAGCATCGAATTGATCACAGGGTATGTCTGTGTGTCTCTTTGTGTGAGAGCACTTTTTCACTACCAACAGGCACTCACGTTCTTCTTCCCCTTTTTATAATAGTAGCAGCAGGTGGCAGCAGCAGGTAGCAGCAGCAGCAGAGCGGTGGTAGCATTTATATTGTCAGGCAAATAGAACGCTTGTTGAAAAGAAATTCGTACATCGGGATTCTCTTTTTTCTTTCTTTTTTTTTTTTTTTTTTTTATTCTTTTTTCCATACAACTGTTATAAAATGAACAAACCCAAGAGTATCCTGAAATACAGACCAGAGAACAACATCAACTATAAGGACACATCAATCACAGCAATTAATCCCCCACCAAGGACTTCGTGGTTGTCTCGTTTGCATTCCAAAATATATTCACAAACAGACATTTCACAAGACGAAAATGATGGAGACAATCCCTTACTATTAGCAAAGCAAGATTTGAAAAGAGTTACCTTTTCTGTTGGAAATCTCACAACTGAACACCCATTCTGCTCAGACGATATACCCAGAGATGAACTATATGAAAAGCAAAAGACTGATGCAGCTGCTACCAAACAACAAACTCCACAAGTTACAGACTTGGCTAACCACTACGATCATGCTTGTATTCAGAGAGAGGAAGGCTGCATAGACCGTTTCAGAAACCTTTTAAGAAGAAACCGGTAAGTACGACCTTATGCCTCAAGTAATATCCATACTTACAGTGTTTTATAGGACGTCGCAATTACAGATGATAGACTTATCCAGGCAACCTATTGCTGCTCATCAAGCTGGACCATTATCTGATATTTTTATTCTCAAGTTTGGTCTTGAATACCTGAATTTGTCCAACTGCAAACTAGAAGATGAGGTAACAGTACATAGCAATAATCTGTTATGAAGAGAAGCGGCTAGAATTGTGAAAATAGGCTATCCGTATTGTGTTGTGTAGCTTATTGGTGAGTGGTACAATTCAGCGTTTGGACCTATCACAAAACAATTTCAAGTCAAAAGGATACAAATACATTGCAATCTTTATAAAAGAGGTATTTTTTTTTGTCAGTACAAATGGAGGGAGACCATACAAAACTAACCAATGATATGTAGTCCAAAACAATTCAATCTGTTGACTTGTCACGATGTACATTCGAGAAAAAGGGAATGCAGTATTTAGCACAGGGATTACAATATGCAACTACATTGTCAAAGCTAGTGATGGATAAATGCAACATAAAACCGCCGCCAGAAACGTTTCAATCGTTTTCAGAAGGAGTCTACAACGCTACATCACTTCAAACGCTCTCTTTGCGAAACAACCATTTTGCACCGAATCAAGGGACATGGATCGCCAACTTGATAGCCCCTCGTTTGAATGGCCTCAAGGATTTGGATCTATCTGGGAACCAAGTCAATTCAATGCTGGCGCCGTTAGCAGCAGTTTTGAGAAACAACACCAGTTTATTGCATTTGAATTTATCCAACTGTCAAATTAATCACGAAGGATTGTCCTTGCTCTCAAATGCACTTGGAGACAATCGCTGCCTGGAGGAACTGGACCTATCAATGAACCCATTGGGACATGAAACGGACGAAGGCGTAAGTTTTTTTTCTCTCTCTCTACTGCCACCTCCAATACTGACATGAAAATACATTAGATATTGGCTTTGAAGGATGCTTTGACTCGAAATTCATGTTTGCAAAGCTTAAACTTATCTGAGACACAACTGAGCTCAAGCACGGCCATTGCATTGGCTGAAGCGCTTCCTGAAAACGCATCACTTTGCAGATTGGATCTCTCGAAAAATCCACATATTGATATGGCTGGCATCTTGGCGCTTGCCATTTCCATCAAAATGAATCATACCCTGACCTTTTTGGACATTAATATTCCAGTAAGTACTGCATTCAAGTTGAATCGCTCCAAGTTAACTAAACGATCCATGAAAGCCTTTGGATGAAGAATTGGCTAATTTACAAAACGATATTGTTGCTGTGTGTACGACAAACATGCTGCAAAAAGTAGAGGCACAACAAAAACAAGACAGTGGTACAATGTCCCCGTCTTCCTCATCCTCATCTTCCCTGACAACATCCAACTTATCCTTGGTCGAATTGCCAACAGAACAAAGACTGATGGAAGCAAAGCAAGTTTTGGACGGCCCAAATTCACCACAGTTAGAAGTAGTAGGAGAGGAGCATAGACTTGAAACATCAATAACAACAACCAACACAAACATAAGCACATCATCACCTGCAATGGTACCTAAAGTGGCATCTGAAAACACTACTGATACTCTTGCAACTGACACTCAACAAGCATAGCCACATATCTAAACCGTATCTAATAAAAAGAAATGTATTTTATTCATTAGAGGAGTAAATTCAAGTACGATTCCCAATTGTGTTTGTATGCCAAGCTTGAAAGTTACACTGTATTTCTGCTTCAAATCCAATCACGGGTATCTTGCACGCTTCGAACTCAAGGTAGACCACTTATTTAAGAGTATGTTGTGGTTTGAATTGCAAACATTGATTAGCCACAACGTCGTTGCATTATGATGATTTATGTCTGTTACAGAGAATATCTGATTCGAGTGTGCGCCTTTGATGTGTATTACGCGTCAATTCAAGCCATAAGGAGCTCGTTGTATGCCTCTTTGGCATGTTGGGCTTTTTTTTTTTTTTTTTTTTTTTTTTCTTTCTTAGCTGTGAGAGCCTACTCTTATTTGATCTGCATTATTATCAAGTTCACCAAATGGTCCTTCCTTACCGTCACACAACGTGATGTCACTTGATGCGGCACTGGAGAGGACACATTGAATGGCCTTCATGACGTTGGCTGTGTTTAATCAACAGGAGAAAGTTGGTACACCTACTACGTGGCCCTATTTCTTTCATCTTCTTTCAGCTCTTTCCATCATTTGTCTAATTCTGTTCTTGAAAAAGCAATAAGCAACAAGCATGGCAGGAGAAAATTACATTGGCTCAAAGATCTCGGTAAGGATTCTAGCATGATGTGTACAATTTTGATGGGGGAAAATTTTTTTATTATTATTATTTCTTCCGTATGGAGTGGAAACTAACTCACACCATTGTTCATAGTTGATCAGTTTGAGTGATATTCGTTATGTGGGTATCCTTCACAGCATCAATGCTCAGGACTCAACTGTTGGTTTAAAGCAAGGTAAGCTGCCTACAATGACTGAGGTAGGCACTGTGTATTGATCGTGATTCGCAGTTCGTTCATTCGGTACTGAAGGTCGTCGTGGCAAGCCAGAAGAAGAGATTCTTGCCTCTGATAATGTGTTTGATTACGTTGTATTCCGTGGATCTGATATCAAGGATTTGCAAGTATTCGAGGCCCCACCCAAGCCTACACCACCACCTCAACCCGCGATGCCTCAAGATCCTGCTATCATGGTACGCAATTGCAACGAGATGGATGGGCTGTGTGATGCTAATTTTTACCTGTAGAGTATGAGCGGCTATCCTCCTATGAATCCTTACATGAACAACAACATGTATATGCAACCAGCACCCCAACAAGCTCAACCTCAACAGCCTGCCAAGCAACCTCAGCAGCCACCTCAACAACAACAACAACAACAACAACAGCAGCAGCATCAACAACAACGTCCCAAAAATGATCAATCCTATTGGCAACCTTCTTACCCTTCTGAACCCAAAGTAGATCAAGCACAGTTGGAAAAGAATACATTGGATGAATTGAAGGCTGAACTCGAGGAAACTGACGCGTTACAACCCACCATCAATGAGGCTGCTATTGAGCAATTGGCAAAGAAGGTGAGCGAATTGAACACTGGTGACGATGCTGTTATTGGCAGCAAGCCATCTTCTGAGGAACAACACTCTCGTCGTCGTTATGACAACAACAGCAGCAATTACCGCAACAGAAATAGTCGTTATAACAACAACAACAGCAACAACTTTGGTGATCGTCAGTACAATAATAACAAAGCCAAGGCTGAATTTACCATCCCTAATTCTGAATTCGATTTCGAAGCTTCCAACGCCAAGTTTGACAAGAGCGAAGTTGTCAAGAAGGAGGGAGAGGAAGTGAACGACGAGGAGGCAGAGGAGATTGAGATTCCTCAACCCGACGAATTCTACGACAAGACATCCAGCTTCTTTGACAACATCTCGTGCGAGTCCAAGGAACGCAATGAGCAACGTCAACAAAAGTGAGTAGTTTCTCTTGAGCATATCATGACCGGAATTAACGTTGATTTTAATAGTGAACCTCGTCGTAGCCATTTCCACGAAGAACGCAAGTTGAACTTGGAGACCTTTGGTCAAGCCACTGTAGATCAATCAAGATACCGTAATAATTATAGAGGACGTGGTGGCTATCGTGGTGGCCGCGGTGGTAACAACTATTACCGCAATAATAACCGCAACAATAGCAACAACAACAACACTTATAATAACAATAATAATGGGTACAGACAAAACAACAAGAGCCAAGACCAACAAGATGCCTTATAAAACACGATACATTTAATAATCCATTCTGAATTCTGTAAAAATTAAATAAAAAGAGCACTTCATTTCATTCCATCTGTTGGTTCATGGCAAGTTTAACTAAAGATACTGAGTGTTAAAATTCACCACACAATGCAGATCATCAAAACAAGATTTCATCCTTAATGTAGCGAGTGGTGATGGTAGATGTTTTCTTTAAATAAACGCATAATGAGCCGCCAAAGCTTGTCCATGTAGTTTAGAAATAGGCAAGCCATACAAACATAGTGGGTATTGTTTTGTCTTTTATTATGCCAATTCACAATGACCCCAATAACACAATTAAGCATTGTATATAAAGCTATCTTTTGCTCTCATTTTTACTCTTTCTCTTTCTCTCTCTCTTTTATAATTACAATTGTATTCACTCATGAAACAGCTTTTCAATACACTACTTTATTCATTTTACATTGTTGTATGCTGCTCCCTATTGACAGTATATCGGTCCACTCTTGTAGACTATCAGTCTGACCTTTCTGAGAGAGTCAAGGAACTTATCATACCTCCAGTCTTGTGTGAGTATCCTGCAATGTCGTTTCTGATGTAGACCCGCTGTAGCTAATTTCAGCAATCATCTAGTCGCTGACAACTGCTCGCTCTCCAACCATGCCACCCAACCTGCTGATAAAACCCTGTTCATCCAAAATGCTGCCGAAAGACAGAGCAAAGCCATCTTTTATAGTCTTCATGGCATGAATTGTAAGTTCAAATAGGCACATAAATGCATGTAGATAGTGTCTAATTTGACGTTTGCTTTTTAGTAAACTTTTGTAGCCATGTATTTCATAGTAAACCGCAACCTGGGGATGGAGCTGAAGAAGCCATTCTGTCTGAGGATTACAACAAACGTGTTCCAAACTCTCTTGTCAAAATCTTGTTGGAGGAAGAGGAAATCTACATGACCTTATCTCGTTACGAGGGTTACTACATGTTTCAACATCTTTTGACACTGTTCAAGGCCTGTCTCGTCGCACTCATTTTGCATGTACTCAGCATCGTATTTCCGCCCTTCATGGATCTATACGAAGGAAATTTTGCTTTTGCTTTTGCTGCTTTCCTTATCGCTTTGGGTACATTTAAATGGCAACCTCCACGCTTCCCTGATATCCCCCCTCGCCAAATCGCTGATAATAGAGATGGCCCTGATAGTGGTAGTAGCCTTGATGATGGAAACCAAGGTGGTAGACCCAGCAAGGACAACACTCAACGCACCACTGCCATCCAAGAAAGTTCTGGCCAAGGCATAAGCACCGAAACTAGAGGTCATTCATCTAGCTCTACAACTACAACTATTACTGGAACTGGAACTGGAATTGGAAATACAAAACCTAAGGCTAAAGCTACTCCTGGATCTGAAACTACTAGCAAAGCCAAAGCAACTACCACCAGTGTTACATCCTCTGAAGCTAGAACCACCACTGAAACTGCAGGTCCAACTATGAACACTACAAACAATGAAACTAGATCATCAACTACAGCTGGACCTTCTAATAATGCCAGTGCTGCTTCTGGGCCTAGCTCAACTCCTGGAATCAAGCCTGCTTTTGAAGCCAAACCTACTAAAACCACTAATACTACAGCTTCTGAAGGCGAAGCAGCCCCTGTTACTAGCACAGCCACTGATAGAAGACCAACGACTGAAGCCAAACCTACTACCCAGACCGCAACGTGTGGAACTACAACTATTAAAGGCGCAACCTCTGAAACTGAAGCAACTGTTGGGACCGCAGCTACCACTAAAACAACTTCTACTGAGACAGGAGCAGCTACCACAGGAACTAAAGCTGAGAGCACTGCAAATACTGAAACTGCAACTAACAGAACTACTGCTGTAACCACTCCTGTTAATTCTGGAGTAAATACTACAACTGAAACTGTTACCAACACATCATCTAGTGATCAAACCGGCGACCCAAGTGGTAACAACTGTGGTGAAAGTGTTGAGAACATTATTGCCGCCAGCATTTGCACTGACTGTGGAGGTGGGATTTCTCAAAGCGCAAGACAGGAAGCACAGGCAGGCGAGCAAGATGATCAAAGCCGAAACGGTGTCAAAGATGCTACCACCAAATATAGCAACAATGACAACCTGTCAGGCAATGATGCTCAAGAAGTTATTGAAGGCCAGTCTACACATTCCAGTCAATCCAGCCAATTTAGCCAATCTGGTCCCTCAAGTAATATAGGCCGATCTAGTCGATCCAAACAATCTGGTGCAACTAGAAAATCTAAGCGAACAAGAAAATCAAATAGATCTAGCCCATCTAGCTCATCTGGTAAAACTGGTTCATGTAGTCTATCTGATCAAGTTAATGTTGAGAAACAAAAAGCAAGTCAGGGTGCAAACGAGCAAGATCAAACTGAACAAGGCCAAGCTGGCCAAGTTCAAACTGGTACAAATCAAACTAGTCAAGCTGAGCAAGCTCCTACACAACCTGGTCAATCTGGAGATAGTGGTAATGAAGATGCCGGTGCTATCGAACTTCTTGATAACACTCCTCTTATCAATCAAGATGCTATCGGAACTCATCGTGTCCCTGGTCCAAACCAGCCTGAGCAAGATCCAAGTAGTCCGCATCAAACTACTTGGCCTGAATTAGTTGCTGGAGATACCGCTCAATTGGAGGAAGATGCTGTTGACCCTAAAGACAATGACAATTCCAGTGGCACAGAAATGTTGGATCTTATGGGTAGCTCTCGTGCTGAAGCTTCTGGTCAAACTGATGGAGCTGAAGAAAGTACTACAAACCCTGAAGAACATCAAACAGAGGACAGTAAAGATAAAGACAACAAAAGTCAAGTTGGCAGTAACAAGAGCAGTTACAAGGAGAGCAGTAATGGTGATGATAGTCAAGGGCACAGAAGTACAAGCAGTGGTGGTTTCAGAGACAACAGTAGTAACAAGGAGCCAGCAGAAAACGCAGAGGAAGAAGAACGAAGAAAGAAGCAAACAGAAAAAGTTGAGCGAGAGAAAGCCTTTCGACAAGAGGTAGAAGCGGGACGAGAAGAAAAGAGACAACGAGGGATCCAAGAAAAGGAGAGAAGAAGAGAGGCAAAGAACCAAAGAAAAGAGTATACAAGATTGTCCGGAGGTGGCCAAACTCAACAACAGCAACGAAGCAAGAAGACAGAAAAAAAGCGAAAGAAGGAAGCCGATGCAAGAATAAACGCAGAAGAGGAAGCTAAAAAGAAAGCTGAAGAGGAGGCTAAGAACAAGGCAGAAGAGGAGGCTACAAAGAAAACAGGGGAAAAAGCTAATAGTTATAGCAGCAGTAGCTCCAACTCCAACTTTAAGGATAAGGATAAAGGTAAAGGAAAGGCATATATCATAGACCTGGACAAGCTAGATCTTGAGGAGCATAGATACTATCAACTTGATTCGGAAAAAAGCAAATTATCCAGCTCTGCTACCCACAAGAAAGATTTGCCTAAACTTACATGGAGCAAGTCTTCGTCTTCATCTGAATCTTTTCATCGTGCTAATATACGACCTCTCCGTAGAGCCAGCGCTACTACTGCTGCAGATACCTCAGGTGCGACTTTTTCAACTGCCACTGGTAGAAAGAGTTCTTTATTGAAATCATCTTCAAGCTCTCGTGGTTTGGGTAGTCAGCAAGATGCTACTAGCCTCATGTTTCAAAACATACTTCGCCGAGCTGGACCCTCCAACAAGCATCTCTCTGCTAGCTCTCGTAGCTTATCGTCATCTACACTTATTCCACCCACAGTGATACTTCCTTCTTCTTCTTCTTCTTCAACAGACATCACTCCAACGGTTGCTCCCTCACACGCCTTACAAGATGACTCTTCTGTCGCTCCAATTAAGGTACCACGAAAAGCAGAAAAGGAAGAGGAGGAACCGCTTGCTACTCGATATATTGGTTTCTTTTAGAATGAATAGCATTCGTTTTAAATCAATACTCTATAGACAACTCGACTTGAATTCACAGCTAATAAATATTTTCCAAGTAGTCTCTGTTTACATTCAAGGCTGCTACAGTAATGACTTTAAGTAGGGCTGATTTGTATGAATGGCTTGAGTTTGATGGATCAAATTTATCAATCAAAAGTCATGACTTTTGGACATCAAAAAAAACTACCAACTGCCACCAAAGGGCTATTCTGCCTCGTTTCTTTCTCTTTCGTTATTTCCTTTGCCAATATGGAGTCTAATAACACTATTACTCGCAATGAGGCACTGTGCTTTATATATATGTTAGATTTTACACCCTCCAATGTCAGAGTATGTAAAGATGCCATCGAGCGTGCTGGCGTCGAGATCTGCTACCAAACTGATGCTCGATTTCCTATACTTTTACCAAAGTCAACTTGCAACAAGGCGTCAGTAGCCGGCATTGTATACAAATACCCTGAAGAACTTGATAATGCTCCCATTGTATAACTTAGATGACACTTCATGTATATTTATAAACTGCTTGCTTGTTACCATCATTTTATTTATTATAAAATAAAAGCTTCCTTGAATAGGATGACACCATGCATTTATAAACATTTCCTGCAAAGGTTAATCACCCTACAATAACTGGAATAAACGTCGTTTCCTTGCGTCGTATGGAGTCTTACATCATTAACATCTACTGTAAATGCGAGTATATGACATGCTTCTATAAACTCATTGCAAAGTTGTGTGGAGGCTGGAATGATTAATTATACCAAGAGTTATCCGCTTCCTACTAGCGCTGGTGTGAGAGCCGTCGCCTCAGATTTGATTGATTTTTCGCACAAAACTAACATATTACAACCTGAGCGAGAGTTACGACCATTCATCTTGTTTTCAGAGCACAATTTATACAGCTTATATCTGCATCAAAAAAGTTTGTTTTGGTGTCATTGACCACATTGATTCTAAACTTGTCCATGCTTGATATCATTTTACGTCAAATCACACGTTTTCAGTGATTGCAAAAGCATAGTTTAGGGGAGAATCAACGAAAACACATCACTGATATATGTATAAGTTAGCTGTCAGCCCTGGTACCTCTTGAGACACGCGTGCTTTTAAAAGCATTGATTTATGCCAACATGTTGGTGAAACATGAGCCATAATAGTGTCGTACGTTGTGAACACTTTTGACTACTGGAGGTGTGTTCCTGAATCTGATATTGTTCATTTGAGTTTTAAAATGAGACATTCAGGGCGAACAACATGTGTCTTTTTATCTGTTTGATCACTAACCAAAGCAATTATCCATGTGATGGCTGTAAGCTAATCTATCAAAATAAAACTAGTAATCATCCAGATGGCTGCTGCAAGTATATTAAATGTTACATAGTTTACAATGCTGTCCTCTTTTTTTTTTAAGCTCACGTGGGTTATCCTACAGTCAACATGGGGGAGGGGGGGGGGACATGTTGCGTATGAAATTTATCCGACTTCATTTTAATATATACAAACACTTGAACTGTTTGATATACCTGATTGATACTTGCTTTTGATGTATAGTGTTTGTTACCATCATGCTTTAGGAAAAGGCTATATTTGACAACAAGTGTCTCATATGATTTCATGCATTAATTTGATCTATTAATACAATACATACAAAGCAAGCAAACGCCAGACATCATGATGTATGGCATAAAGGGAGAGAAAGAGAGTGCTGTAGCCATGTATATAAATAGTGTCTATTTGACATGGCTGCTGCTGCTGCTGCTGCTGCTGTAGTTGTTGTTGTTGTTATTGTTGTTGTTGTTTGTGCATATACACATTACATAAACACAACGAAAGCAATTGTTTCAAATGATGATATACATGTCATGCACTCGATAGTCAAGAAACACATAGCTGGCAGCAGCGCACTGTTCAGCAAATGTGTGGTGCTCATGTCAACCACTGCGGTATTCATGCAGAGAATGGCTGTGGCTCTTTATAGCCAGTTGTTGTTCCCATAGTTGTTGTTGTTGTTTGTGTGTTACATACGATGGAAAACTTATTTTTACCCCTTAGTTTTTTATGTCACGTATATATAGGATGATGAGCCGATTTCAGTCTTTTTCATTTTCCCTCTCTTTCTTTCTTTTCTGGTACACTTTTTTTTTTCTTTTTCTTTTGGTTCTACAGCAGCAATTCATACCATGATACCGTCAGAGACTAGCACAGCTACCGCCACTACAGCAAACCCTCATCAGCGCGCTTACTCTGTCATGGCAGTGCCCAGTGAATTAGAGCAGCATCGACACAACAAGTACAAGCATTGTAATGTCAGCAGCAACAGCAGCAATCTGATATGGTACCAGGAAGTGTATAAAAAGTACGGCTATGAGCCCAAGCTCAAGAATCCTTCGTATTTTGGACCCTACTTGCTATTGCAAACACTTGGAGAAGGTGAATTTGCTAAAGTCAAGGCCGGAGTTCATGTTCAAACAAATCAAGAGGTAATCATATTACACAAAGCACTTGTAGATTACACAAAAGTAGTTAAACTCCTTGGACTCTTTTAGGTAGCCATTAAATTGATGAGAAAAGACCACATCAAATTGGCCTCTTTAGAGACGAAATTGGAAAGGGAGATCTCTGTGCTCAAGGTAATTTTGAGCTGAGAGCAATAGAGATATACAGCGTACTGATAATGAGCGAGCAGAGCGTGGATCATCCGTACATCGTCAAATTGTTTGAAGTATTAACAATTAAAAATTACATTGGGATTGTATTACAACGTGCAGCAGGTAATACAAAGGCAGAGAAAAAAAAAAGCATGTTTATTTCATGTCATGACTCACACTGCCAGCGCTTACTAGGTGGTGAATTGTTCGACTACATTTTGAAGCACCATTTTCTGCAAGAAGCCGAAGCCAAACGCCTATTTGCACAGTTGATCAGCGGGGTGGATTACATGCACCGAAAGCATATCGTGCACAGAGATCTCAAGCTGGAAAATCTGCTGTTGAGCAAAGACCGAGACATCATCATTACAGATTTTGGATTTGCAAATCGATTTCAAGTAGCTCAAGAAGATTTGATGGCCACTTCATGTGGGTCACCGTGTTATGCAGCACCGGAATTGGTGATCAATGATGAAAATCACTATGTTGGTACAGCTGTGGATATTTGGTCATGTGGTGTAATCTTGTTTGCCATGCTTTGTGGTTACCTGCCTTTCGACGATGATCCAACAAATCCTCAGGGGGCTAATATTAATGTGTTGTACAAATATATTGTCAGTACTCGACTTGAAATACCGAAATCCATGAGCATAGACGCAACTCATTTACTTCGACGCATGTTGGTGCCAGATCCAGCTAAACGATGCACAATGGAAGAAATCAAGAGACACCCGTGGTTAAGCGAACATCAGCATTTGTTTGTGGCAGAGGACAAGGAGCAGGAAGATCACATGAACAGTGCAACGCTGTCCTCGGATTCTCGGTTATCATCACCCGCTGCTGCTCAAGACGATAACACTACTATTCTACCTTTACATGAACCGGAATCTCGGGAAGAAGATGTAACAGTGCAAGCATCAGCATCACCACCAACCACACCGAAAGCATCCAACTCATCCACAACAACTGCATCCTCATCCTCCTCATCTTCATCATCTGTCATTCATACTACCGCCAATACACCTGCTGCTGCTGCTGCCGCCGCTTCTGTTACTGACCATGTAGCACAATCACCGCTGCCTGTCACTACCACTGCAACTTCATTTCTTCAAGCTAAATTCATTTCCACATTACAAGACCAACAACAACAACAACCTCCCCCAAGATCCTATCAACAACCCATGTTCACAAACAACAAGATACCCAATAGATCTGTCAGTGTTCAGCCTCAGCATCACAGCAAATACAACAGCAAAAGAGAGCGAACCACAAGTGAATATAAACAACAACAACAGCATCAAAAGCATCAATCACTGCAAATTCTGCCTTCTGTTTCTGAAACCACCATTCATGACGATATTTCATTTAGTGACAGAGCCAAACTAAAGGGTCAAAAACTAATGGAATGGTTTATCAAGCGTAGTAAATCACAAAGTAACGTATCATATATATTTAGTGCTTTTAAAATCAAATCATTCATCTATAAAATCACATCATTTAGGCACGAAATTTCCTTCTCGGTCAGCAGCCAATCAAACCAAGGTACCTGAAAAGCAACCACAAAGACCTATCAGCGCTTTGCCCAATCCCATCAGAGCCATGCCGATTGGTAAGCCTTTGGGATCCTATGCAGCAGATTTTAATGACTCAAAGCTGAGGTTACACCGAGGAGCAGTAGATCAAGATGCACTCACTTCCAAAGCACCCAATGAAGTGTTACATGAAATCAAGGAATGTCTCAACATGATGGGCATCGATATGAAGAAATGCCATGATTTCAAAATCAAATGTGTCAGACCGGCTCGACGTCGTCCTGTGCCAGAAAAGATCCACGCCAATGCAAACGCTCCAGCGGGTGCTCGCACGAGAAAGAACACGACCACTATCCCGTTCAAGCTATTCTTCAATAACAATAACCATAGCAACAACATTAGCCCGAAAACGACAGCGACGACATCCACGACTCACATCATTTACGGCGAACAAGGCATTGATAACGGAGAGCAAGTGCAGTTCAATGTAGAGCTGTCTAAAATTGAGAATCTACCGGGCTTGTACGTTGTGGACATTAAGCGCACTCGAGGTAACATCTGGGCATTCAAATTTTTGTACCATACACTGCTGGATCTGCTGGATCTCGGTGGCCAAGGAGGCGTTGGTTACATGGCTCAGCGAAGGATATCCGGTGAAAAGATGGAGGATCTGGTCAAGAATCGCAAGAGCTACATGACGACCAGTAGTAGCGGCAGTAGTAGCATAGTCGTATATCAATAAAACCAGACTGGAATATACCCTTTTTCATCCAATAATAAGCTTTCCCCACATTGATGAGATTTCCCTATGTCTATAAAAATACAAAAAACGGAGATATGTCCAACCAATAACAAGAAGGAGAAATTGTGTGCTAGAAGACGCAATGTTCGCAAAGAAGGCAAAATCCATACAAAATCCATCAATTTTGATATCAATATTATGGAACATTCAACCGGGGTAAATCAGTATTTAAGTCAACAAACAAACCGTTCTTGTGTCCCTTCTTCTTTTTTTTTCTTATTTTTGTGTAGATTTTTATTATATTGTACATAATCTTGCCCCCCAACTCTATTTTTTTTTAAAACAATGCAACATAAAAATCAACTCTTGAACGGAGAGTCAGCCTCCATCAAGGCGTCTCAATTATTGAGTCAACACATTTACACTTACAAAAACATCGATTCTGCCGCCAGTACCAGCAGCAGCAATATTTGGGGTAAATCAACAGCTCAAACTGTCTACACTCAACAGGACATCACTAGCCGTTTGCAGCACGGTACTCATTCAGCAGCACTCGTCTCTTCTGATTCATTGATCTCCGCTATTCCTCAATTATACAAATTGGCTTCTGAAAAGTCTGGTGTCGTGCTTCACGTCTCTGCAAAGCACGGTGATTCCTCCAGCTTTGCTGATTTCTCCAATGTCATGGCTGTGCGTCAAAGTGGTTTGACATTCCTCAGCTCCTCCACTGTGCAAGAAGCCCATGATTTGGCTGTCATTGCTCACATTGTCGCCATCAAGACAAACACACCTGTTTTGCACTTTTTTGATTCCAAGCGTATTGCAGAGGAATTCACATCCATTGATTTGGTGGATATCGATACTTTGAAGCAATTGGTGACCGCAGAGGACATTGAAAATTATCAACAAGCAGAGCAACAACAACAACAACAACAATCAGCCTATCTTCAATATAAACAACAACAAAAGGAGGATGGAAAGGATGTGGATGTGTATGCGGTTGTTCAGGAAGCTATGGTTCATTTTGCTACTTTGACAGGTCGTCAATACTCACCTTTGGAATTCATTGGTCATCCTGAGGCTGAACATGTCATTATTGCTATGGGCGCTGGTGCCACAGTTGTTGAAAAGACTGTCCAAGCTCTTGGTAAGGAGGCTAAATTGGGTCTCTTAAAGGTTAGATTATACAGACCTTGGTCAGATACTGATTTATTGGCTACTCTGCCAAGTGCCACCATCAAGCGCATTGCTGTTCTGGAGCCCTCTCATGATTTCACTTGCACCTGGAACCCTCTCTTTTTGGATGTGGCTGCTGCCTATCAAACTGCTGAAGATAACGATGTTGAAATCATCAGTGGCCAATATGGTGTCAAGGATCAAGATTTCTCTCCTGCTCAAGTGGATGCTGTCTTTACTGAATTGAACAAGGCTAATTTCCAACGTAAATTCGAGGTGGCTTCTTTGGATATCACACATCAACTCAATGTCGTATCTCAAGACATTGAGCAATTCTTGATTGTCGGTGATGAAGCTTTGGCTTTGAACTATGCTCAAGCTGCTGTCTCTGCTGGCAAATTTGCTCAAGTCTATACTGTCAACCAAGTCTCTCATATTCGAGTTTCTTCTGTTGCTGGTTCTCTTTTGCCTTCTTTTGTCTCTGAAGCCAAGGCTGTTGTTCTTCAAAATACATCTGTGGATGCTGATCAAGCTATCAAAGCTCTTGCCAAGGGCGGCGTTGTTGCTGTTCATGGAGCTGATGTTTCAGAGAGTTTGGATGCTGCTTTGACTGAAGCTACTAAGCGTGCTATTGGCGTTGCTGGTGCCAAGGTGGTTCATTTGACCAATGTCCAAGATCTTGTCTCTGCTGGTCTTTCTAGTGTCTTGTCCAAGGCTGAAGCCATGGTCACTCCTTCTGGTTGGGATCAATTGACTGGTACTCCTGCTGCTGCCAAGGCTGCTCCTACTGCTGCTTCCAAGGCTCTTGCTGTCGAGACTCCTTACTTGAAGATGCTGGATCAAGTCTTCCAAGACCGTCTTGAAATTGCCAATGCTGTCAACAGTGCTTCTGTCTGGTCTCGTGACGAACAAAACGAATCTGCCTCTGCCCCTGAATTCGGTTATGGTAAGATTGTCAACAAGATTCAACAACGTGCTCGTTTCATCGATGCAGTCGAGACTTTGATCAAGGAGAACAAGGTGTCTGAAGAAGCTTACAAGACTTTATCTCAATGGCTTTTGGTTGTCAAGTCCTCCAAGTCTGATGTCAAGGCTATCAACAAGGCTGCTGAAGCTGTTGTCTCTGCTATTGCCAACGTCTCTGCTGCAGACTATGTCTCTCAAAACAAGGATCTCTTGTTCCAAAAGTCCAACTGGTTGATTGGTTCTGATACCTGGGCTTATGACCTCGGTCAATCTGGTGTCCATCACGTCATTGCTCAAGGTGAAAATGTCAACATGTTGATTGTGGATACTTTGCCTTATACCAGTGATGTTGCTCGTGAACAACGCAAGAAGGACATTGGTCTCTATGCCATGAACTTTGGATCTGCTTATGTTGCTTCAGTTGCTGTCTACTCTAGCTATACTGGTGTCTTGCACGCTTTGATGGAAGCTGATGCTTACCAAGGTCCCTCTATCGTCTTGGCCTACTTGCCTCAAGAGCCTGCTACTGCTAGCACCAACCCTGTCTTTACCATGAAGGAAACCAAGATCTCTGTCGATAACGGTGCCTGGCCTCTTTATCGTTGGAACCCTGCTTTGGAAGCTGAAGGTAAAGAAGCTTTCTCCTTGGATTCTCAGCGTATCAAGAAGGACCTTGAAAAGTTCTTGGAGCGTGAAAACCATTTCTCTCAAATTGTTGCTCAACATCCTGATATCTCTCAATTGCTCGTGAGCTCATTAGAAAATGTAAGTATATATATTGTATCTTGGTGCGTAAACAGATCCACTCATTCAGTATTGTTTCAATAGGATGTTGAAAAGAGACACAGTGAATTGAAGCGTAAGGCTCGTGAAGACTTTGCCAAGCTCTTGTCTGGTATGGGTGCTGCTAATGGCCCTCCTCTTCTTGTTCTCTTTGGTTCTGATAACGGTAACGCTGAAGGTGTTGCCAAGAAGATTGCCAACCGTGCCAAGAGTAGAGGTCTTCAAGTCAAGTTGATGGCTATGGATGATTACGAGGATGTGCAAGAACTTGCCAACGAAACCAACGTTGTCTTTATCGTCTCTACTGCTGGTCAAGGTGAACTGCCCTCCAATGCTCGTGAATTATGGAAGGCCTTGAACGGTATGATTGTCGGTGATGCTGATTTCAGTCAATTGAACTATGCTGTCTTTGGTATGGGTGATAGCCACTACTGGCCTCGTGAAGAAGATGCCATGTTCTACAACCGTCCTGGTAAACTCATTGATGCCAAGCTTGAAACTTTGGGTGCCAACCGTCTTGTTGAAATTGGTTTGGGTGATGATCAAGATGCCGATGGTTTTGAAACTGCTTTGGGTGTCTGGCAACCCGAGTTCTGGAAGTCGCTTGGTGTCAAGGATGTCGGTGCTGAGGATGACGAGCCCAAGTTGACTGATGATCAAATGAAGATCAACTCCAACTACCTTCGTGGTACTATTGCTCAAGACCTTTTGGACGAATCTACTGGTGCTATCGGCGAAATTAACGGCAAGTTGCTCAAGTTCCATGGTTCTTATGGTCAAGATGATCGTGATATCAGAGAAGAACGCAAGAAGATGGGTCTTGAGAAGGCTTACAGTTTCATGATCCGTGTGCGTATGCCCGGTGGTGTCTCTACTCCTGAACAATGGCTTGTCATGGATGAATTGGCTGATACTTATGCTAACGGTGCCATCAAGTTGACTACCCGTCAAGCCTTCCAGCTTCACGGTATCTTGAAAAAGAACCTCCGTTCTACTATTCGTGGTATCAATCACTCTCTTCTCTCTACTCTTGCTGCCTGTGGTGATGTCAACCGTAACATTATGATTACTCCTGTTACTGAGATTCCTGAAGTGCACGCTCAAGTCCAACAATTCGGTATGGAGATCATGGAACATTTGGCTCCCAAGACCACCGCCTACCATGAAATCTGGTTAGCTGATGAGCAAGTCGCTGGTAATGCTGTTCAAGACTTTGAGCCCATCTACGGTCCTACTTACTTGCCCCGTAAGTTCAAGATTGTCATTGCCGTTCCTCCCAACAACGATGTTGATATCTTTGCTCACGATTTGGGTTACATTGCTATTGTTGATGACAACAAGAAGGTCATTGGTTACAATGTTACTATCGGTGGTGGTATGGGTATGACTCACGGTAACAAAAAGACCTATCCTCGTCCTGCCAACGTCGTTGGTTACGTCCCTGCAGAATTGGCTGTTGCTTGTGGTGAAGCTGTCATGACTACTCAAAGAGATTACGGTGACCGTACCAACCGTAAGCACGCCCGTTTCAAGTACACCATCGATACTCATGGTTTGGACTTTATCAAGAATGAGATTGAGACTCGTATGGGCGCCAAGTTTGAAGAAGCCAAGCCTTATGTCTTTAGCGACAATGCCGATCGCTATGGTTGGACCAAGGGTGTTGATGACAAGTGGCATTTCTGTATGTTTATCGAGAATGGTAAGATCAAGGACTGGCCCGACTTCCAACCCAAGACTGGTCTCAAGGAGCTCGCTAAATGGCACAAGGGTGAATTCCGTCTCTCTCCTAACCAACATCTTGTCATTGCTAACGTCCCAGAAGCTGATTTGGAAAAGACCAAGGCTCTCTTGGCTAAATACAAGATGGATAACTTGTCCTTTACTGGTCTCCGTTTGAACGCTATGGCTTGTGTTGCTTTACCTACTTGTGGCCTTGCTATGGCTGAATCTGAGCGTTACTTGCCTACTTTGGTTGGACACCTTGAAAATGCTATTGAAGCTGCTGGTTTGAAGGATGATGCTATTACTATTCGTATGACTGGTTGTCCCAACGGTTGTGCCCGTCCCTATCTTGCTGAAATTGCCTTTGTTGGTAAAGCACCCAATGCATACAATGTCTATCTTGGTGGCGGTCACCAAGGTCAACGTTTGAACAAGCTGTACAAGGAGAGTTTACGTGAAGAAGAAATCTTGCAAGAAATCAACCCCATCATCAAGCGTTATGCTGCTGAGCGTCTCTCTGGTGAGCCATTCGGTGATTTTGTTATTCGTGCTGGATACGTCAAAGAGACCATCACTGGTACTGATTTCCACGAACTCTAAATTCAAAATTAATTACACTATTCATATTTATTTTGCCTCTTTTCTCTTTCTCTCCCTTTTGTATGTATAATAAAATACCTGTTAATTTTAGACATTATATAACGACAAGTTGTGCTTTGACAGCACATCCCATGTGCTCGAGATCTTTTGCCTGTGCACTAAATACCACTGAATGGTGCACTCTTTCCTGATCCATCATTGGTGTGGTCTTGTAGACTGAGAGGAATAGCGTTCATTTCGAGTGTAACATTGCTATAAATTTGTACCTGGGTCTCACAAATTTTATAAACGGGAAAGATCTATTCGAATTAGGGGAATCTAAAGATTCAAGGAGCATCCTATTGTTGTTGCAACAGCTGCCCATCTTTTTGTTTCTTCTTCTTCTCTTTATTATTTCTTGACTGCACATATCTCATGTCACTGCCCACAACAACAGCCTCGTCCACAGTAGACGGCAACCAGCTCCCTAACACAACCATTCACCCGTTTGGCGCGATGCAAGACAGCAGCAGTGATGTCTCTAAATTCACAGAGAGGGATCCGCTGATTACTCCTCCACCGACCATTTGGACAAGGTTCAATGCTAAATTCAAATTTGGCAAATTCATTCTGTTGGGTGCAGGTGCGCTGGGGATATTTACTGTCATGCTGATTGTATTGGGGACATTAGGCGTATTCAAAAATAAGCGATACAGGAACGAAGTGGGCATATCCATCGGTAAATCCAAATACAAGGGCGATAGTAGAGGATCGTGGGCCAATAACGACATCAGCGGTGAAGGCGATGGTACCTACTACGATCCAGGTGTTGGATTAACGGCGTGTGGTACTTCTTTTACTGCTTCAGATTATATCGTTGCCATGGTATGAGCTGAAGGAAATGTGAAGGATGATGGATCAGATATTGACATGATGTTGGTAGAATGCCTATGATTTCGGTGAATCTGATAATCCAAATGAAAGCCCTGTATGTGGTGCTTGTATTATAGTGACAGGTCCAACAGGCAGTCAGAAAGCACAAGTTCAGGATATTGTAAGACTATACACAGCAAGACTAATCACGACCATTTTGCCCTAATCGTTTTATCGTGTTATAGTGTCCTGCTACTGGTTGCGGGCGAGGATCTGTTGATTTGACACCAGCGGTATTCAACAACATTGGCGACATTGCAGAAGGTAGAATCCCAGTTAGTTGGAAGATCTGCTAAAAAGCTATTCCAAGCAGAATATGATTAATATTTAATATCTACTTCACATTACACATTATTACTACTATTTCCAATTGCATTAAACATAACTCTACATTTCATACTCATTTCCTGGGATAAATGCATGGTATAAGTCGTATGATTCTGAAGCTTACAATCTGTCAAAGGATGCCGTTCTCTCTTTTATTTTATTTTTATAGGTTAGATCTACCGAGGTTGACTTCGATTTATTTTTGCGCGCTTAACCAAAAGACAATAACTAGAGCAAGAAAATGATGCAATAATACGATTAAATGCTGATGCTTATTTTTGTGTTGCTGATGATGTTGTTGCTACTGTCACAGCTGGGCTCGGCGACCTTGTGTTTGATGTTGAGGGTATATCAGTGATGGTGGCCGTTGGAAAGTCAGGGTTGGCGGCTTCGTTGCTATTATGCAGATCAGAGCCTATAACAATCAACTAAATAAACACATCGAGTTTCGAATCATGTCGTGCACACATACCATATGTATTCAAGAACTCATCCATGTCCAGCAAATCCCCGTCTGTCCCAACATTCGGATGCTCTACATCTACATCGTTGGTTGGAGAGCTCATTTTGGAGGGATCGAAACCCAAATGCTGTGCCAATGCTTGTAAGCTGATGCCCAAATCATCAATATCTTGGTTCAAAGCATCTGCAGATCCAGCAATACTAGAGATACTGTTTGTCACTTGGCTCAATGAACGTGCACTTTGTGATTGCTGCTGTTGCTGTTGTAACTGACTCGGTGTCGTTGTAGAAGAAGGGGTCAAATTCAAGTTTAAGTCCATGGGAGCTGGGACAATAAAAGACGAGGAGTGGTGTGGTGTAGACGCTGCAGTGATAGCAGGTGACGATGCTAATTGCTGAGGGCTTGTAGTGGCGGGTGGAGCATTAGGCATGCCGTAAAAGGCCTCACTTGTCAATTGACTCAACAAATGAGGGTTGGATTGTGCTAAACTAATCAAACCTTGCAGATTCTGGAGTTGTGGTATATTGGCGATATTGGAAAAGTCGTTGATGGATGCTAATGAAGCGTTATTTTCGACTAGAGTGCAAAATTATCAGAATTTACGTTTCAGCAAGCCCTTTGCTCACGTTCTTACCGTTTTTCGAGTGATCGTTCAATGCAATGGCTTCCGCTAAATCGGAGGATGGCGTACTTGCAGCTGAATTCTTTACGTGGGCGGGTAGCGAAGCGCTTAGACCAGCCATGTCATTCTTACCACTGACATAGTCGTCCAAATTGAACGACGTAGGGGACTGTGTCGGTTGCGATGGCTGATCCTGGCGAGGCATCTTTTTAGGTCTCGGGCTATCACGGTGTTGCTGCTGCTGCTGTTGTTGTTGTTGTTGTTGCTCATAATGATCCAGTTCAGCTTCATGATCATCGCCATCAGCAGGTCCCAATAAAAATCGTCTCTTTCTCGGTATGGCAGCTCTCTTTTCACCATTTGAAAACACAGAAGCCAAAAATCTCAAAATCTTATCAATCGTCTCTTGATGGCGCAAATGTCTCTCTCTTGCTGATACGGTTTCTTGCCACAAGACTTGATTATCCCGCTGAATACTTTGCAATTGACTGGAAATATTCATTTGATGCTTTTTGATCGACTGAATTTCCTCTAAAATGTGTTGCAGATCAATGTTGGATATCTCCTTTTCGTCTGTATTGGGCCCCTTTTTGCGAGTAACCAACAGTAAAAGATCTGGCTGATTGCGTTGAAAATGAGGATTGCTAAACTCCCATCGCTCGGATTCGCTGTCTGTTTCTAATACACCTTGCTGCAAATGAGGCACTTTATGAAACCCGTACATATTGAGTTGTCGAACAAAGGACGAGAATTTGTTGTGCTTGAAAAATCGCGGTAGTACTTTACGAGCAAAGTCTTCTTGACGGTTGACAAAAAAGGATGCGCCATCGTCAGACCAGCATATGAGATCGTCAGACTCGGGATCATTGACCATACTAGACATTGATTATTTTCTTGTCCATTTATAAACTCACACTGTCAATGATTCTTTTTTTTTTTTTTTTTTTTACCTGTAGAGTTTGTTTAAAAATGCGGGCACATTCTTCTGCAATGGTGGAGCATGGGAGGACGACGAGGGTGGAGGCTTTGTTGTTGTTACAGCAGTGGATGGTGCTATTGATTTAAACATCTTGGGTGTTTCGTCCTGAACTTCTTCCTTGATGGCAATGGGGATTTGGTTCATGTTTGCAAAAAAAGAAATGTGGAGAAGAAAAAAAAGCGTGGTTTGGTTTTCTTGGTTTGTTCTAGATATGAGACCTTGAGGCTGTATATCTAACTTGACGTCACACACAGATCAAGTTGGATCCAACAGCTTGGAATAGTTTGAAGTATTTGGATCCATTGTATCATTGGGTTTCCGCTTTTTCCTCAAGATTGAACACTGTCTGCTATCTAGCAATAGGCAATAAGGTTAGTCAGAACATTGTTTTTACAGTCCATAAATGTTATATTTATAATGGCGATAAGGATTACATGCACAGGTGAGCAATCTACGAGACCATTTTGACGCTTTTTTTCAAGGTGTGAAAATACACCATAAATCGCATAAATACTTGTATTGTAATCGATACAGGATCCGAGTCAAACGAAAAAATCAAGCAAGTGAGAAGCAGCTAATAATAGCCATGTGAACCTGGTATGGTGCAGAGTGCAATTCCAAATTTTAGTTGTCGAGCTTTTCTTTCGAGATATTTGGGGTCGATGAAAACAAGGCCAAGAGTTAAAAGCTGTATTTAAAGCAAAGCATAGGAGCAGAATTTAGAAAAGCCTGTGTATTGTATACTATGGAAAAAGTATCCACTTCCTAAGGTTAATAACAAAGACTGCCAACTCTCTGGGAAGAGCAATAATCTAGGGCAATGGACCGAGTCAATAATAATCAAGCAGTGATATAGGTATTTTAGCATCTTCATATATAGTTGCCCTTATATATGATTGACACTACATAGAATCCGTGCAGGGTTAGCTACTCAAATCATCAATTGCTTCCATGATTGCTGCTGCCGCTGCTATTACTACTACCGCGTTTCAATCCCCGCAGTCAGCATTATTTCGAATCCTGCGAGCTGAATTTATGATCAATTTTGACAAAAATTTCTTTCTAATACAATCGACAATGACATGCATCACTGTTCGGTAGACATGGCCACCTGTCTCCAGCTTCCTCTCTCTGCACTCTTCATGACCTCAACTCCACCATCTCACCCTCAACATGCTACGTTCGAACACCCAGCAACAATCCTTGATCAACATCCAACCGCCCGTCAACTTCGCGGGTCTGACATATTCTTCATCAATCCGTCCACCCTCCATTTTCAATACCACCAATCGACTCAACATTTACCACATCCCACAACCAGTCGACTGATCATACGACTGCTCCAGTCCAACCAGCTCTTACTCCACAACTTCATCCTGTTCAACTTCCTTCCTTTTGTCCCTCGTTCCAACTCAACATTCACTAACCACAACAACAACATTGACCACCTACAATCATTACTACTTTCCAAAATGTCCTCATCCTTTAACTATGAATCTTTCTCCTACACTATAGCTCCTCCTACTACCAAAGGGTTCAAAACACTACCAATATTCAAACCAACAACATCTAACGCTCCTCCCCCTTTATCGTCATCCAAATGGAAACAGTTTTGGCAGCTCAGAATTCCTTTACGTGCACGCAATACTTGGTATCGAATTCTGCATCGCAAAATCACTTCGAAACAAAAGCTCCATCAACTACTTCCTAACCTATTCACACCAAATTGTACTCTGTGTCGACCTCGCCGTCCAGGCCGCCATGCTCAAACACCAACAGAAACCAACCAACACTTCCTTTTCTCCTGTTCTAAAAAGATCCTCGTCTGGACAACAGCTATCGTCCACTACGTCGATCCCGCTTTCGCTCACTTCTCTTTCTTACACTTTACCGATATCCTCAAGCTCAAAACCACCATTACTCGCACCACTACCGTTCCTTTCCAACAACTCTCGATTTACCAAGTGTTTGCGTGCATTATACAGGCCATTTGGCAAGCCCATTACCGTTCCGTTTTTGATAATATTCCGTTTGTTCCCCTCACAGTAGTTCACCAGATCCACAAAGACTTAATGAAACTGGATTCCGAAGAAACCCTGATCCTACAACAATAGAACCCAATTTACCCTGTCTTATTACTCACTCCGCTGCGACAGTAGTAGGACATTAAACAATGAATTATTATAATAAAATAATATTTCCCTAAAAAAAAAAAAAAAAAAATTTCTTTCTATCAAGGGTTTCTCTAGAACTGCTATATCTAATACACTTTACGTACTAATTGTCTCGAGTAACTGCTTGAATTCTCTATCGAATGGTGCTAATAGCCTTCTCATGTTTCACCAAAAATCTGTTCTAAATAAGGAAAAACTAAAAACACGTTTTCAGTCCAAAACTCAACTTTCGCATAATGGATTATCCAAACTAGCAACTTCATATCATAAATTAGGCTCGTAGGTCCCTTTTCACTATGGCATGTCATTGTGGAAAACTTCATTTTGGGGATGAAAAATGCGATTGTTTGATATTCAATGATTTTTGCTTGCTACTACTCGTCAAAAAATGGAGACATGGACCGATTTGTCATGACCCAAAAAAATTTGAGATGAAGCATCAGCAAGCAAGTACTAGTCGAGAGCAATTGTTTAGCACCATTCTGATGGTCTGAAACAGCCTACAAGTAGAGATATCAGTGATTGAAAATTGTCAGATTTGGCTGTGTTTTGCACTTTTACGAGTAAAAAAAGCACTGTAATGATATGATGTATGGATTCAAATACGTTTTATTCATCAGCTTGGATGTGAAGCATGGCTTGACACCCAGGTACTTGGGGTGCAACTGTAACTATTACCCTTTTAGTGGGTGTAAATCATTAGCACCACTGTGTCACAGCTTATAGCTAACCCTTTATCGAGATGCTGGACGACACATTACACACTACATGATTTCAATTTGTGAATCGCTTATATGCTACTTGTAATTGACGATTTACGAAAAGATCCAAGCTTTATTATTACTATTATCAAAGCAATACTTGATTAGCAATGCTGTTTTACGACATGTATTGAGCCTATTTGACACAGGTCAATTGGGTTTTTGCTCTGAAGTTATATTTTCAGAAGCATCTAGGCCTTTTCGTGCATCTTCTCTACTAATTGATACAGTAATAGAGTACATAATGTTTCTTAATTTGATTGAAAGCAAGTTTTATGATTTGTTGTGCAAAAATCAAGTGCAAGGCCTAAGCAATCCATCATTACAAAAAGCGAGCAATATCTATAATCGATCAATTGAATAGGTATATCCTCTCATGATGAAAGATAAAGCTCAAATGTGCGAAATGATTCATGCACGCTTCTAGGATGTCGTGCTCTTTTGCGTTGGTACCAGCAAGCACTTCGCTCATCTTAATGTTTAAGATGCTTTCCAGAGAGCGTAGATAAATTGATTAGCTTGATTTGATGTTGATGCCAAAGTCCTGAAAAGCGTAACCTACAGCTTAGCACTCTATATTTGAAAGTAACTTATACCCAAAATTGTCTCAGCTGGACCGCTTACTCATGTCGTCCTTGATATGGAACTCATTCAGCTTGTTAGATCTAAGCTTCTATTTATAAGGTCTGAGGATCGTCTACAGCAACAGCAACAGCGAAATAGTAGTGAATTTACAGAGGAAACCTTTGAGGAAACTCATGCAAATACATAGATGAAAATACAATCAATTCGTAGAAATGCAGTTTATGGTCCGTTTTAGAGGTTTACATTGGAAAAAGATCAAAACAACATAATGTATTGTTATTAAAGGCATGTTTTATTATCAATTACAATTTTCATTTAATTTATTATATAAAAGGAGACTCTTCTTGGTTTCTCAAAGCCATTTATAATAGCAATGATACTCACAGGAACAACTACGTGAAAGTGAGAGTCCATCTGTTCCCAAAAAGTGAAAGGCCTACTATGTTTTACCACAGTAGGTCTTGGGGGGGCCCTTCTTGGTTTTTCTAAAAGCGATTAATAACGCATCAATGATATACTCACGGGAATAGCTAAAGGTCAACCTCATTTGATGCCCCGAATCCACTGCACAGACAGTATTCGGATGAGATACGAATACCCCACTGGCTAGACACCTCAGTAGACCCAGAGATTCTTCCTCATATACCAAGACCGTTAATAAACAACAATGATACTCACAGGAACAACTACGAGAAAGTGAGGACCTGTCTGTTCCCAAAAAAAAAAAGTGGAAGGCTTACATAGGTGCCCCGAAACTACCTTTCGATAGGTACCTTTCAGCACTCGGATGAGCTCTGAATCACTCACTGGTTAGACACCAGAGCAGACCTCCCAACATGCATCAACACGGTGTGCTAATACATAAAAGCCGCCAGAGAAAGACCGCGAGAGATACCTGAATAAACAAAGATTAGAGCATTGACTAGAGTAGAGACCATTGTAGGCGAGAATTTACCTTCTGAAGAAGCTTGCATATAATAAGAGAAGAAAGAAGAATGGGGATTCATACTTTGAAAAACTTGCCTCTTTATATAGTTGTATGTCATCTCATTCCTGAAACGTCTCAAGAAGAAAGTCCCACGATCGGTATCTTCTCTAATGTTTTGATGATTTTCTCAATGTGTACTTTACTTTGGGTTTCGAGAATAACACCATTGAACTTCCTCAAGCAGTTTGCTTCAAACGAGTGGTAGCTTTCATGATAAATAAAGTCTTTTTGACCATAAATCAATCACTTGCTTGCTTATCTCTCTTTCATTCATTACGTTTTGTTTACCTTTCTCACATGCAACTCATTTTAATTCTTTAATGAGTTGTTTGGATTCGGGAGTCTCCAAAAAGGGTAATCTCACCGAACTATGATATGAAATGTGCTGAAATAAAATGAATTGAACTAGATTAAGTACGAAACTTATCAAAACTTTGTAGGTGTATTATATACAATATTGATTCACGTTTATTTGATGCTTTTTGCTCTTTTCTTTCATGATTTATGAAAATGAAAGCAGGGAGGCAAGGTTGTGTGTGTTTCAAGGCGAGTTACACCAGCTGTTTACTGCAGCAAGGGTTCTATAGAGAGACAGCCCCCTTATATTGGTAGCAACAGCCATTGAATAAAAGATATAAGTAGTGTGATGTGGTATGTATACATTCATGTACTTTGATTTGCGATTCACTAGAAGATAGAGGCAATAATTTGAATACATTGACATGTTGCAGTTTTTAATTTTTATATTACATCTGTAGTACTTGTGGTCCAAAGATCTACAGTTCATAAGCTACGAAGTGGTAATGCGTCTGCTACTGATAGATATCCTGTCCACACACACACTAATTTAATGGGTGAAGCAGCCATCTTTCAAGCGATCCAAGCCTATTCATGAACGACAGTAACCAAATCATGATGCAGATGCTTTTGTAATCATTGATGTCTGGTGTATATACCAATATAATGAGGTCAATGCAACACATTAGTAGTAGTGACGTAAAAACACGAATGAGCCAAATATGCCGAATGCAGTAGCGTAGATAGTTTTCCATGGAATCAGTTGATAGTTATTGAAAAGGAAAAACAAGGAGGTGGATTAGCTACATTGTGGCACAAAAAATAAGAATGTGTGTTTCAAGCACTATGTAAAAAAGAAGCAATTATAAGTGTTAGTGGCAATCCTTGACTTGAACAGATATCAATTGATATCATTAACTATGTAATTACAGGTATACTGATGCAATGGCACTCTATATCCTTGCCTTGTATCATCAACAACAAAGTGAAAATTTCCTCACTGAAAGGGCTCACTTGAAAGGAAGTTGCAAGAAGCGTAGCACGAAAATTATATGCACTAGTCTAGAAACCCTATGAGAGTCTTATTGATGCTTGTTGTTGAAAAGCACACGACTTTTTTTCTCGATTCGATTGAATTTTTTTTGTATAACTTGTGATATAAAGACCATTCCACTGGTTCCAAAAGCGATGTAAACAATGAATTGAGCTTTATTATCGTTCAATTGAACAAACAGCTGATGACTATATAAGTAAAAAGAAATGTGGGTCGATAACCGTGTGAGTTTCGAGATAGAAAATAGGGAGAGAGACATAGAGAGGCTGCCAAGATAGACCACAGTTACACTGGTTTAGATTCAAATAATTTTTTTTTGTTTATTTTTTTGAGTGGAAAATGAGCCTATAAAATGGTTTCTGTTGATTACATCTATGAAGAGATGGGGGAACTCGTTTCATGTGAATGTTGAAAAAAGAGCTTTTTGCAATGATAAAATGGATATAACTCGAGCTAGAGAGCAGTTAAAATTATCGGATAAAGCGGGCTAGATAGACCAAATGTCAAACGTCAAAATGGTACCACTCTCGTGTCCTTAGGGAAACAGGGTCTGGAGAAAAGTAAAGAAGAAGATCATTAGATAAGGCAAGGAGACTATATTCCCATGAAATCGATGAAAAAGAGTATAAATAGAGGTCCATTTTGAATTGTGGAATCCCCATCTTCTTTATCTCTTCTCTTTACAAAAAGTCAAATACTCTCTACAAACACAAAGCTCTCTACAAACTCAAAGCTCTTTACAAAAAGTCAAATACTCTCTACAAAAAGTCAAAGCTCTCTACAAAGTCAAATACTCTCTACAAAAAGCCAAATACTCTCTGCTTTATTCTATACAAATATATATATATATATATATATACATATAAAAAAAAAAAAAAAAATACAAAAGAAACAATATCAACAACTATCTCAACAACAACTACCTCTAATAATAGGATGCCTTGGTTAGCTCTAAAAGTAAGTATTCATCTCTTCAAACAAGCGTACCATTCTTACTGACATCTTTCCATCATATAGTGTCTCAAGGGCTCCTGGGTTTTCTACTTTATTCTATACATGGTGCCTCTTCAAGCTACAATGCCCTCATGATCTCTTCTTGGTGCATGCAAAAGCACATTGAATCTCTCTATACCTCTGATAAAAGAATGCCTTGGTCAGCTCTAAAAGTAAGTATTCATCTTTTCAAACAAGCGTACCATTTTTTTACTGACATCATCTCATCATGTAGTGCCTCAAGGGCTCCTAGGCTCTCTACTTTTGTTCTATACATGGTGTCTTCTCTTCAAGCTACAATACTTTCATGATCTCGTCTTGGTCCTCCTTACCTTGGTGAACTGTGCGAGTAAGTATTTCATCTTGTCACGTGTATAAGCCACGTTCACTAACTTGTACTCATCATATAGTGCCGAAAAGCCACACTTGTGCAAACACTTTTGTGGGAATGAGTAGGGTCACCGCTTCATAATCCTGAACAGACTGCGGGGCGAATCCACTGATCATGTACTACGGGGTGATCACAAGTTTATTGCTCGCGAGAATAGGTTTGATCTTGGTGGTTGGTCAACTTATGATCTAGAGATGGAGGAGCCCTCAGATGTCAATGACTTTGGGATCATGGATGAAGCAAGTTTACACCTTGGTACCGCTTACATAGTGCCGGTCTCTCTTGTTGGTGCTCAAATCAAGCTTTCAATCAATGTTCCAAACGGTATATCACAAAGTCATGCTTGCAAAATATTGTAGACTCATTTGGTCTTTTTTTTTATATATCTAGTTATACACTCTTCTGGTCATCCATTATCTGGTTTATCTACAATCATCATCAAAAGCTATTTCTACTATATGTCATCTCTTACTATCAAGTCATGCTATTCTCTCTGCTGCTTACTCTCAATGCAATGTCAAGACTACTCCAATACAAAATGTCATCTATACATCTACAATCAATCAAGCCATACTATTGTCTATGCTGCTTCTATTCTATACACAAGACCAAGCTATACTTTTATCAATGCGGTCTCTTACTATAAAAATCTATACAAACTGTCTATCATCTATAAAAATTCAAAACAAATCTTATAACATACATCAATACCAATAAACAATAAAAAGTCTTGCATTGCCTCTCAAAATATAAAACTATTTATTTTCGTCATAAAGACTTTATAACAACTTTATATGAACATTGAATTTGCTTTTCATGTGCAAAAGAGAATATGTGATGATCTCAATTAGTAAAAATCTTTGCAATAAACCAAGTGATGAGCCATAACTACATGAATAAGGTGAAGAAGAGAAACCGGTGGCTGGTGCTTGTTGTAGTGGTAGTGGTAGTGGTAGTGGTAGTGGTGGTAGCCTTCATGACTCTTGCTGCTATGGTACTCATTGCATTTGTTGTTGTGATCCTAAGAAACATCATACTACAAGCTGCTCAATCTGAGGCAAATGATACTATACTTATATCGCTTTGCTCGCTTTGTTTGTAATGACTAGATGTTATGGTGTTTACCATCAATTGATTGATGAAAGAGATAGTTTGACATAGTAGTAATCTAGTTGAAAACACACACACACACACACACACACAACAAAGCAAAACAAAAAAGGGGCGATAGAAAAGTAGATAAGCTACTTGTCTTTTTTTTTTTTTTATCCTCTTTTCTTTTTCTTTCGTTCTTTACTTTTAATTCTTACCTCCATATAATCATTGTCAATATGCTTAGAGCAACAAAAGACACAACCCAAACAGCGTACAATAGTGAGACAGCACCATTTGACTTGTCAACTGTAAAAACAAAATCTCAAGAACCTGAAGTTGGTAAATCCAATCGATTATTTGGTGTTAAAGAAGCTCCCACATTCTACCCAACAAAGGAAGAATTCAAAGATCCTTTGGCTTATATTAAGAGCCTTGAAGATCAAGGAAGTAAGTATGGGATTATCAAAATTGTCCCTCCAGCAGATTACAATCCTGAATTTAGCTTAGACACAGAGGTTTGTGTTCATTCATGCTGATTTTCGAATTGATGTTGACTGATTTTTTCTATAGTCCTTCCGCTTCAAGACGCGTGTCCAGAAACTGAATGAAATCGATGGAGAGACCCGTACTGCTGCCAACTACTTGGAGCAAGTTAAAAGCTACTACAAACTGAGAGGCAAGTCCACTACCAACATCCCAAAGCTTGATCAAAAATTTGTCAATCTCTACAGATTGAAAAAAGAGGTTGCCCTCCGTGGTGGGATTCAAAGAGTGACAAGACGAAAGCTATGGGCTGAGGTTGCCAGAGAACTAGGCTATGTTCGCAAAAACTGGACACGCGTATCAAACACTCTCAAAACCGCTTATCAGAAAGTCATTTTACCCTATGAAACTTGGTATGGCAAGCACAAGCGCGATACAAGAAAAAAACGTATGTCTTTATTTCATTGCTACATCAATTCTTGTACTCATTTCATTCTATTTAGCACAATATTACATAGTGAATGGCCTAAATACTGGCATTATTATTGAAGACGAGAAGTGTGAAGTTTGCAACAAGGATGAAAACGAAGATAGCCTACTCTTATGTGATAACCGTGCCTTCCACACCTACTGCTTGAACCCCCCTCATTCCTCTGTGCCAGAGTTAGACTGGGATAGCTTCGAGATTGTAGCTGCTGTAGGAAAAGATTATGATTTCAAAGATGGCAAGGAATACAACCTGAAGGATTTTCAAGCAGTGTGTGATGATTTCAAGACAAACCATTTTAAAAAGACTCATCCAGAGGGTAGTAGCACTGTGACGGAAGACGAGTGTGAACGCAAGTTCTGGAAACTAGTAGGCGACCCTAACGAGACTTGCCAAGTTGAATATGGTGTTGATTTACATGGAAGGTAAGTTGAATGACCACGTTACGCATGCAATGTAATTAACCACTGTCTCTCTAGTGGCTTCTCTACTGCTAATCTTATGTCTGACCCATGGAATCTAAATGCTATTCCTGTTGCAGCTCAGTCTTTGTTCAGAGGTAAAAAATCCAACATCAGCGGTCTAATGCCTAGGTTATACGCTGGTATGTGCTTCTCTTCGTTTGGTTGGCGTAACAAAGACTACTACACCGGCTCTATAAGTTACATGCACTGGGGTGAAACAAAAACATGGTACAGTGTCTCAAAAGACGATTCTGAAGCATTTCAAAATGCAATGAAAAAAACAGTTCCTGAGCTATTTAAACAACAACCTGGCCTATTGTTCCAACGAGCGACAATGCTTAGTCCTGAACGCTTGAAAAAAGAAAACATCAACGTTTACGCTGTTGATCAACGTCCTGGCCAGTTTGTAGTTGTGTATCCCCTGGCGTACCACTCTGGATTCAATCACGGTGTAAGTACATATTAGAATTATTGGGATTGATGCTTGAACACAGCTAACACGTTTTCATTATACCTAGTTTAATATGAGTGAAACTGTTAATTTCGCTAATAGACCACCAGTGTTTACCTTGAGCCCCAAAGCTAAAGCTGAACCAAGACGACTTTCGTCTCGCGAGATTGCTATGAATATCTTGCAGAACAAGAGCCAAATCTTTTGGGCTCCAAGTAGTTCAGTAAAGCCACCAGCTAGAAAGCCACTAAAATCAATCAGACGTCATTACCAGCCTACATTTTTATCTTCATCATCCTCATCAAGATCAGCATCAGCACGAGCATCAGCACGAGCATCAGCATCAGCATCACCCTTTACCTCCTCCACCCTCCATTATTTCCCAACATTACCTAGGATCGCATCAACTTCTCATTCGCCAACAATGTCTCTCAGTAAAAAACGCAAGCACAATCAAGATGATGGTGGCAATGACAACACCAAACCCAGCAAAAAATTAAAGTAGTAAATAGTACCCTGAAAATGCACCATTATAGCATTTGTTTTAAATTGTAAATAAAATTAATATATATATATATAGTATTAAAATAAACAAGACTATTAGTTATCTCTTCTTACGCAAGTGGCCATTTGGAGCCTATTATTAGGCTTTATAGCCGTTTTCATCAGCTTCTGGCTCAGCGAACAGTATGGACAACCTTGCTTTCCATGCCACCTGCAACCCTGTCAGTCCATGTGGTTGCAATCATGTAAAAGATTGAAATGACATAGAGATATAAAATCCGAAATTTAGATAGAGTAGATATGTAGACATCGTTGGAAATCCAGATGTAAAAGTTAGTTTATGCTTTTGATAGTGAGCTATAATGCTTTTATGATCTGATGTATTCTATAAGCGACGGAGCCTTTTTACTTTAAGAATTAAACTTTAGTCGAGAGGATGAACTTATTAGGCTGGAGTCTACATCACAATGAACTATAATAAGGTCTACCATCTATTTTGCAAGTAGTACGTAAGCCATGATAGTTCAAGAACGCAACGGCCTGTACATTATGGACATGGAAATAATTGTAAGTGTACCGAAATGATTTAATTCGGCTGCCAATAGAACATCTATAATATATTCAAATAATTGTACTATCAGTTTATTAAGCTCCAATGAAGAGTCCAGGTTGACGCTTAATGGTGTCTTATTTATGGGGGGGTTGATTATGTCTTGATCTGTTTCTATCAGCTGGGTACCAGTTCATTTATCCCATACATTGAGCTAGTAATAGTCTTCAAGTATTAATTCTAGTGCTTTGGCAGCTTTATATACAATAGCCCTTGGATATAATTGGCACCACATAGCATCTGTGTACGATTAGTTACTACAGATTAGTTACTACAAACATCGATGACCTTCATGATTGCTGCTGTCGAATTTCAACTCCCGAAGTCTGTTCTTTCTTTAATCCTGAGCGATGGATTTATGGTCGATCTGAACTTTTTTTTCCTCTTTTCAGTGATTTCTCGGGAAACGCTATATCTAATACACTTTACGTATTAATTGTCTCGAGTACCTGCTTGAATTCTCTATCGAATGGTGCTAATAACTCTCTCATGTTTCACCAAAAATCTGTTCTAAATAAGGAAAAACTAAAAACACGTTTTCAGTCCAAAACTCAACTTTCGCATAATGGATTATCCAAACTAGCAACTTCATATCATAAATTAGGCTCGTAGGTCCCTTTTCACTATGGCATGTCATTGTGGAAAACTTCATTTTGGGGATGAAAAATGCGATTGTTTGATATTCAATGATTTTTGCTTGCTACTACTCGTCAAAAAATGGAGACATGGACCGATTTGTCATGACCCAAAAAAATTTGAGATGAAGCATCAGCAAGCAAGTACTAGTCGAGAGCAATTGTTTAGCACCATTCTGATGGTCTGAAACAGCCTACAAGTAGAGATATCAGTGATTGAAAATTGTCAGATTTGGCTGTGTTTTGCACTTTTACGAGTAAAAAAAGCACTGTAATGATATGATGTATGGATTCAAATACGTTTTATTCATCAGCTTGGATGTGAAGCATGGCTTGACACCCAGGTACCTGGGGTGCAACTGTAACTATTACCCTTTTAGTGGGTGTAAATCATTAGCACCACTGTGTCACAGCTTATAGCTAACCCTTTATCGAGATGCTGGACGACACATTACACGCTACATGATTTCAATTTGTGAATCGCCTGTATGCTACATACTTGTAATTGACGATTTACGAAAAGATCCAAGCTTTATTATTACTATTATCGAAGCAATACTCGATTAGCAATGCTGTTTTGCGACATGCATTGAGCCAATTTGCCGCTGGTCAATTGATTTTTTGCTTTGAAAGGTATATTTTTTCTGAAGCATCTAGCCCTTTTCATGCATCTTTGCTACTAGTTGATGTGGTAATAGAGTATACAATGTCTCTTGATTTGATTGAAAGCAAGTTTTATGATTTGTGGTATAAAAACCAACCGCCAGATCTAAGCAATCCACTATAATAAGAGGCGAGCAATATCCATTATCGGTCAATTGAAACGGTGTGCCCTTACATGATTAAAAGATGAGCTTAATGTGTCATGCGCTTCTTTTGCGTTGATACCAGCAAGCACTTTACTCATCCTAATGCTTAGAATGCTTTCCGGGGAGTACAGATGAATCGATTAGATCGACTCGATGTTGATGCCAGAATTCTGAAAAGTGTAGCCAACAGCCTAGTACTCTGCATTTGACAACAACTTGTACTCAAAATTGTTCTAGCCGGATCGCTTACTCATGTCGTCCTTGACATGGGATTCATTCAGCTTATTAGATCTAAATAGATCTAAGCTTTTATCTATAAGGTCAGAAGAGAATCTACAACAACAGTAGCAGTAGCAGTATAGCAGCAGTAGCAGTAGCAGCAGTAGCAGCGAAATAGTAGCGTATCTACAGAGGAAACCTTTAAAGACACTCATGCAAATACATTGATGAGAAAGTAGTCAACTCGTAGAAATGCATATCCTGGTCCATTTTAGAGGCTTACATTGGAAAATGATCGAGACAACATAATGTATTGTTATTAAAGGCATGTTTTATTATCAATTACAATTTTTATTTCAGCTTATTATATCATATATATATATATATATATAAAAGGAGACTCTTCTTGGTTTCTCAAAGCCATTTATAATACATAGCAATGATACTCACAGGAACAACTACGTGAAAGTGAGAGCCCATCTGATCCCAAAAAAAAGGGCACGGGGCAAAATATGAAACTTCAGAAGTTGAAAGGCTAGAAAACTCAGAAGACAAAGACCTGAAAAGCTCAGAAGACCTAGGATTGAAACCTCAGTAGACGAAGACCTAGCCTTGAAACCTCAGAAGACAAAGACCTGAAAACCTCAAAAGACGAAGACCTAGCCTTGAAATCTTAGAAGACCTAGCATTGAAACCTCAGAAGACCTAGCATTGAAACCTCAGGAGACAAAGACCTGAAAACCTCAGAAGACGAAGACCTAGCCTTGAAACCTCAGAAGAATAAGCCTTTACAACCTCTGAAGCAGAAGCAGAAGTTTTTACCACCTTAGAACGCGCCATTGAAGGCCCCCGTGCAAAGAATAGGAATATTGTAAAGCTATCTAATCATCTATCTAACAGTACCAGAGAGCCAGTCTTGAATTGCTATGAGCCTTGCGTGTTGAGCCATCCTTAAGAGCATGTTACTACCCGTTGCCAGCAGAAAAGATAAGTATACTTACGTGATAACCATAATTCCATGAGTGTCTATTGCCTTGAAAAAAGAAAGTTATGAGGAAGAAAGGGTATGAAAATAAACAGAGAGAACTTTTTCCTTTTTATACCTTTTCCATGGCAAGTATCTTTTAAGGAGACGCCAAAAAAAAAAAAAAAAAAAAAAAAAACGTTTCAAACACTATTTGCACCTAAACACAATGTAACTGGCATTATTGGAATCATCGAGAATTTTTCTTCTATATGATATGCATCATTAATACAATACACACAATAATTGTAGTATAAATTCATGAAATGTGTTTACTTTTTTTTTTTATTTTTTTTTATATTTTTTTTTTATTTTTTGCTTTTCACATTTTGAATCGGTTGATAACGGAAATTGATCAATTTGATTCGCTTTGGATTTAAAAGCTTGAGCAAAATGTAAACAATAGCGGAACCTTTATCAGTAGAGCTTTACAGTAGGGTTTTGGGGGCATAATATATATATATATTCGCTTTTGTATGTATGCAAGCAGAGCTGTCAAATAACTAACTAGTGTTACCGTCACTAAGATCTACATTCTTACTACTGTTTGAAAGGCATACAGAAGCTTCACAAGCAAGGAAGTAAACAAATAGGCATCGTTCAAATAGAATACAGTACTTGCTATCTCATACGAAGAAGGTGTGTCTGAGTAGAGACATTCTCGATCCGTAGTTTTCAAGCCTATGAAATCCTTCAGGTACCATGACGCCGCCTCAAAATACATGAATTGCATGATTTTTAAGAGCGTATTCATGTTACAAATAGGCTAATAGCTCCTTCGATTTGCCTCTTCAAATAAACAGACATTTTTATGCTGCTAGTTTACTGATAGTGTTACATCCGTGCCAAATCCCATCTCTTCTACTTGGGATATATCAGGTTTGTTTAGCTCATTATGCAATCTGGGCTAAATGTTTCCCCCAATGACACAAAAAGGCATCTCTCAAATCACTTCATAGAGCATCCTGTCATTGCTTGAGCCCGAAAATTCAGTACTGGATGGCGGTATAGGCTTATGGTTGCTATTTGTATGATTGACACTCACTTCCTATACAACTATTTCTTTTTGTACTAATATCATCGCTTTTTCCATTTAGCTATTGCTGTGTTTGGGCTCATTGTACAATCAATGGTTGATTAACAGTATATTCTGAAGGCTGAAGTACTTTCATTATAAGATCGACAACATTTTTCGAACTCTCAGTAATAGCTACAATCTTGGGTAATGGATAGAGTTAATCATGATTATCGATCAGCGTTGGAAGTGCCTCGGCAGCTTTATATACAGTTGTTTTGAGGATATCAACATTTGAATATATTGAGTGTAACCCAGCATATTAAATCACAAATTCACTTTATTGCGTTTATCTTAATAGCCAACAATCATAATATTTTGCTTTGTTGGTTCCTTTTTTTGAACGCTTAAATCTCAAGAAGTCTCATTTAATCGTCCCAAAAATTGCAGTGTACCTTATATAATAACTTGCAGGGTTAGCTACCGAGTTGCGAACTAAGAATGTCAATTAATTCGTTGCTTATAAGCTTTTAAAGAGGAATAAATACAGGATAATCTCAGAAAACGAGCATTATCTATGTTTTCCTAAAAGGTTACATAAATAGAACACATGAGTTCTTTTCAAATATGGTTACATATCTACGCGTAAAAGCAGTAAAGCTATTTCTAATACATGAGAGTTTGCGTTTGTAAGACAACGATAAAAGAAAGGTCTTTATTTACAAGTTATTTTTTATCTTCGATAGTTGAGGCGTGGCTTTCTTTGACGCTATATCTTAACTTGAAACGACTAGAAGACTAAATTGTTTGGCCTCTTTTGCTTCGACGACAGAAAAGAAAAAGCAAGGGATGTGGCTCTCTATACGGGCAAGAGTGTGTAGTAGGTTGCTTAAAAGGCTGCCGTCGTCGGGTTCTTGGAGAGCAGTCGACACCTCAGCGAAATCTCATGCTGTTTTTTTCTTCATCATCTTTTCATAGCATGGTGATAGACTAGAGTGATTCCAGTTGGTCTTTTTATATTGACTTTGGTGATGATAGTAATAAAAGCACAACAGACGAGAAATGGTGTTGTGAATAAAGTGAACTGGTGCGATACGGTGGAATGCCTTTGAGTATGAACGTGCGCAGTAAAAGCCCCATTGTACTCTAGGTTAAATTGATCCAGAGAGCACCTAGAAAGGGCGTAACTGAGCCATATTCTTGCATGTATCCATCCGCAACTAACAACTCGAAATGTCCAGCAAAGGTAGGTAGCTCGGTGAAATACTTGTCTATTTTGGACTTTCTACAGATTTTGCCATTTGCTGCTCTGTGTATCGTTATCTTCATTGCTGTTTGCTTTTGATGAATATTAACCAGAGACTGATAACATGAGTAGATGTCCCAAGAGAATTTTGTTGACATTGATGGGGGTTCTTTGGAGCCCTTAGCATTATGTAATTGTCGTCATCTGGCTGTTTTCTTTTCAAGAGCTGTGGTTCACTTTGTTTTGAACTATATTTTTCTTTCTCGTTGCCCTCATCCAAGATTGGTTCAATAATCTCTTCAACACTTTCTGAAACTTGACATCTTGTTCAATTACTAAACCATCTTTCGCTGTGATAAAATCCGTGTTGTGAATCATGGATGCAAAATGAAGCAGCGTATCGCCATGCTTGTCTTTTTCGTTGATGTGTCTTTGGGTTTCAGAGATATTTTCGAGTAATTGTCTAATGTGCTCTGCATTGTCTATATCTCGAATCGCTTTTTGCATGAAGTTACTGCTACTCATCTTTTTGCTTGTTGTTAGGGAATGTAGGTGAAAAACGAATTCCGTGTGGCTGCATTTAAATTATTCTCTTCAGCCAATCAAACCCTAAACCTGCATGAAACTAGAGAGATTTAGACCATGATGAAATCAAAAGGGCATACCACATTTCTATTCAGGCTCTGGGAAATTGCAATGGCGAGCCTTGTTGCTGGTACATTTCAAGGGCAAAGAAGACTTATTTGTAAATATAACTTTTTGCGTAATGTATGTCAAACAACCACGATAGAGGTAAAGCTTCGAGGAACGCACAAGGATTTACATGACTTAAAAAGAGGGGTCGTTACTGCTTGCGCAATTGAGGGTTAATCTTTGCACAACTCGCTATTATTCAAACTTATCATGAACAATCAATTGTTATTCAACAGTGGATTATGATGACCAAAGAGTCCTCTTTGTAAGGTTGAGAAAAGCTTACCAGCTTTCAGGAACAGCTGCACAATTTTGAGCAATAGATCAGGTCAATAATGACTAGGAGATAATATGGCAGTGCTTTTACGAACTTCATATACATATATAATAAGCACAACATAGCATTTGTGCAGTATCGGCTATTGAAATGGCTTTTATGAACAAAGGGCAAAAGCCTGCTTAAGAGTATAATAAAGCAGATACGAATGCTAATCTTGTAGCCTTGTCCTCTTTGCCAACTGTGTGCCACAGATTGGTGGTCTGCATACCATTTCAGAATGTATACAGGCTCAAATTGCCTATTATTCGTCAGATAGAGCGGGTGATTACTGGCCCCACTGTGATTCTGGTGATGACACGTATGCTCCTCTTCAATGCAACCGCAATGCTTTGTTATGCTGTTGTGGTGACTCAACAGGTAGAAGGCTTACAGAGCCATTAAACCCTCTTGAGTGTCGCCTTGATTGGTAATACATCGGATAAGAATACGAGTGCAACTCTCATTCATGCTGAAACTTGGTTCATCTTGAAACTGCAAATTTATTTACAACTAAACAGGCTACGTTGGCTTTGATCTTTAATCAGCAATGGCTATATGCTCATAGTTGCAAGGGTAAAGGGAATAGCCCGATCGAATGACATCTTCTGCACTTCTGCCCTTGGTTTCAGGTAGTATGACTACAGCAATAGCCACCAACACTGCCAAACACAGACCAAACAGATAAAACACTTGACCTTGTCCCATGATGAGTCGAAGTTGTAAAAATCCAGCACTGACAGCAAAATTGGAAATCATGTTGGATGCTAATCCAACCGAACAAGCGCTACTGACAGCAGGCGTCTCAACAAGCTCGGGTATCATTAAAAAGGGAATAGGGCCAATGCCAATAGCAAATGAAGCAACAAAGCCGAGAATGGCGACAACAGAGGTCTTGTCGTAACTATGCGTGATACTCCAACCCAGTAATACGCTCATAGATGCCATGCAACAGGCAGAGACAAGGAAAAGACTGCGACGACCGACTTTGTCCATGAGGGCAGCTGATATGGTAGTGACAATGAGGTTGACAATGGATATATAGACAGTGATGAGGCCGCTTGAGTCGGGGAATACGGTAGACATTATGGAAGTCGAGTAAAAGATGACAGCGTTGATACCAGACAGCTGCTGTGCCAACTGCAATAGTACGACAATGAAGAGCGGTCTGCGGTAATAAGATGAAGTCAGGAACTTGTAGATATTGACATTAGTTGCTGGTGCTCCCGTAGCTCCATTCGTGGTTAAAGGTGTTTCAATGCTTTCCAGATCTTCCTCTTGTTGCTCAGCATCAGCAGCTTGTTGATCCTGCGCATTGTTAGCCCAATCTCTGCGCCACTCGTTGATTTCGTCTTCCACTTGATCTATCGAGGCACCTCTCAATCTCAACAAGGAAAGCTTTGCTCTATTGAATCCCCCAGGCAAGGAAGCTAAATAACGAGGAGATTCCACACAAAAAGGTAAAAGGCAGGATTGGACAACAGCTAATAGTACACCCATTGCCAAGATGTATCTCCATTTTGCTAATGTAGACCATGAAAGACTAATGATTTGTGCTGCCATGATGCCAATGACGATTGCCAGTTGATTCAATGCGCCAAAGAATCCGCGTCGAGATTTAGGCACACATTCGGCCAAATAGGCAGGCACAACAACCGTTACTACACCGCTACCCAATCCAGACAAGAATCGCCCCAACATCATTGCATGTGGTGTAGTTGCCAATGTAGTGATCAATGATCCAGCGCCTAACAATCCGTTGGTGCCAAACAATGTCAGGCGACGTCCATATCTGTCGTTGAAATAAGGAGCTCCTAATGCGCCAATCAGTCCACCTGCCGTGAGAATAGATACTACAAGCGCATATTGTGAATCAGGCATAGGAATACACTGTGGCAAGCCCACTGCTGCCATTGTATTTGTGTTGGTGCATTTGGATATCACTTGCTGTGGCGTATTGAGCTCTCCGTTATGGTATCCATACTGAAAGGCGCCCTTTTTCCCTTCAACTTGTGAGCATAATGGCTATAGGTAAAATTAGTAAAGCTTACCAACAGGATGGAAATGACGACAAATATGAGGTACGTTGTGAGCCCTTCAGAGGACATTTGTATTGAATGATATTAATTTGTATTTTATTAACAATGAGGAATATAATAAGAGCTGCTTGAGTGATTGCAGTCTTACTTTAATATAAAAAGAGAGATAAAAGAGGGGTTGTTTGTTTTGTGTAAGGTGTGGTGTGTGTGTGTGTGAAAGAAACTCTGGTAAGCCTCATTTGAGCCTCCGTACATATAAGGGCACATTTACGCTCTGTTGCCATATCGCTTCTTGCTTGTACGAAATTTAGTTGATTTAACGCCAGGTATTGTTGGAGATTCGTTTGATCGTTGTTTACTCGTACTGACAGCAATTGAGATGGCCACCATCGGATCTCCCTTTGCTTCATTCAGTGCATTCTGTAATATACGCATATCAATCTGAGGCAGCACGTTCATCATGTAAGCCAATTCTGAGTTGATGGTAGTCGATTCTCCTCGACTGTTGATAGTTGACGTGCTGCCAAATGAGGTTGGTGTGCTTGAAGTGGACCTGGGCGTCGCTGTATACGTAGATGAAGATGAAGAATAGTTGATAGACAGTGGAGATAAGCCTAGCGCCTGTTGCTGTTTTTGCATGCCTGGCTTCTTGCTGTAAACCTTGTTTTTAGGGTGGAATCTCTGTGTTGATGGCGAGGCTATTGGATGATCATACCGAGGAATCTGCGTAGACCGAGATAAATTCAAGCGGCTAATGGATCTTCCAAAGATACTGCTGCTGTTGTTCTGAATATATGGTGTCCCATATCCATTGTTATCCATTGGTAAATGTCGCTTTGAAACGGAGGGTGTGCTGATGGTTGCCTTCTTCAGAAACATGGATATAGAACCACTGAACGTTGAGCTCATACTTCCAAAATCGTTGTGATGAGGCGTTTCGGGGGATAAGAGTCTCGCAGGTGGTACATAACCTTCTAATAATGGCTCGGGTTTACCCTTTTGTTGATTTGATTTACACCAAGAAGCAAATGGCGATTCCGCTTTGAGACAAAGATCCAGGGTTTTCTCGTAGAATGCTAATCGCTCGTAAATATCAGGTATACGCATCATCTCGTCAAACGACCTTTGAATGTATTTTTGTGGTTGAGGCGCGGGTGATGTGGATGTCCCTGCTGTTGATTGATGCTGCTTGAATTGCTTCTTCTCGTTTTGTAGTCGTCTAGCGCTCTTGGAACTTTTCGATGATTTCTGAGATCTTTTGCTCGACACTGATGTTCTTCTCGATCTGGTAGTTGTAAAAGAGGGCGGCTTCTTGTCAGTGACAGATATAATAACTGGATCCAATTGCACCTTCTCCTCCTCCATCTTCTCAATCAGATCTTTAAACACATTTTGTTGTTGCAGTTTCTTGATTTCTACAGGGGATACTTTGAGATCCTTGAATTGATCGACAAGCGATGAGAAATCATCGGATAAATTCAGATCATAGGACAAGATTGACAGCGGTTCTGTCTCAATTTTTGTTGATGATGATGATTTAGGCTCTTGTTTATACTGCTGCTGTTGCTCCACCAGCGTCTTTTCTTGCTGTGGCAGCGGCTGCTCGTCTTCTTCCTTTTCGTTGGGTTTTTGGTGGACAATGGGAGGTTCAACTTGTGTTTTCTCATCCTCTTTTTCAATGGATGTTGGTGTTCCTGGTATACTACTTGTACCTGCTAAAATATACAACCAGGTTCAAATTCTCCGACATTTGATAACTAACATTTGGTATACCTTCAGCAGCAAAATCATCTATAAACGATTGTAGGTCGCGAATCTGATCAAGAACGCCTGTAATAGAAAAAAGAAAAAGCTTAGTGTTACAGCCTTCTATATAGAGCAGCAGCTACTGTACCTTGGGATGCCATGTAAAATACTGAAACTGAAAGAAAACAAAGCAAAGAATGAAAGAGGAAACTCGCATTTCGAAATTTATTGGTATTTAGTCCATTTGAAAAATAACTTTTAATTGCTATGCTAATCGTAATGTCTCCTATGTATTCAGTTTCTGGATTGTCACCTTAAACATTCATTATAAGTTGTGTAAGTGGCAAACCGTGGCACTATGGATAAATCAATTTCTGCTTCTCAGAGGAGCAAAAGGGCATTGACCGCGACGTTGAGCTGTCTGCATGTAAAACAAAAACCTCTTTTGGTAGATCACGGGGATAGGTGGGCGAGGTGAGGGGGTACAAGACATGGAAACGAGGCGAAGCAAAATTCAACAAGAGGGCTAGGTTCTAATACAGGTATATATAAAGGAAGGGATACACAATTTAATTTCTTTTTAGTCTTTCTTAACTATCAAAAATAATGAATTTCGCTCCCTCTGTTATACGATTGAATGACCTGATTTCTGGTACTGTGGTGACAATGGACGAATGGATCAAGAATGAAATTTATCGTTTGCAGAACAACATCAAACCAAGACACTTTCAAAACTACAGCGAATTAGCTGAAATGCTACATGAGGATCCAGGCAGATTTCAGCATCATTACCACCACCATCTACCGCCGCCACCTCCTTGTTTGCCTGAGGATTTTGTGCATAGCGGCAGTGATAGCGATGAGGAGGAAGATGAGCAGCAAGCAGGCGACGACCAACAACACGACTTGAATGAATCAGAGGAAGACGAGGAAGAAGACGAAGACGAAGACGAAGAAGACGAGCAAGATCAAGATGGTCAGACACACCAACAAAATACCCAATTGAACCCGTTGATGAAGTCTGCAGCCACACCACCATCTTGGCTCTGCCGAGTGTTCATTGAGCTAATGCGCTATTGCGATAGAATCACAATCCAGGACAATGCACCCAAGCTGCTGTTATACGAGTTTGAGCAATTACGCATCACCATGAAGCTTGGAAAGACGATTCATATAGATAAGTTTAGAGACAATTTGTCAAGAATATTGTTTGGCAAAATTCAAATGACAGAACATCTCGTTCAAGTATGGAAGCTCATGTGTGAATGGGTCACAAAACCGCCGCTTCACACACATCAAAATGCTACACGATGGCTAGATTTAACGCTAAGCGCCTTTGTTACTGCTGAACGATTATTTATTGTTGGTAATGAAAAATAAAAAGGAATTTCCTTTCTGGTGCGTATAAAATCGGTGGATCTCAATAAGGAAAATCCTCTTCCTCTTCTTCCTCTTCCTCCTCCTCCAACAGTATTTGCTGAATAATACTATTGTTATTATTAGCACTGTTACTGTTGACTGCAACGCTGTTTGTTTGTTGGAAATACTGCCGATATTTCTGATATGGGAAGAGCTGGGCCTTCTCTATCGATTCAGTTGGGAATAGCCACTCTAGGAATCTCCAAATAAGATAATCTAATGCGATCACCATACAAAAGATCTTTCCTGCGTAAACACCGCAGCCATAGTATCGTCTGAGCCTTTCAATCAGAGGTGAGTTGCTGGTTTGGTACACCGATCCATACACTTTCTCTGTTCGTTCAGCTACATTGGACCAGTTGTACATTTCCTTGAGCTGATCATTGAATTGAGTCGTATCGACTTTGCTGTACTTGTATTGATGGATGGATTTGGACACAGCGATGACGAGATCATCTTCCTCTGGGCTTGCATAGTTGATCATATGGCTTGGCAACACTTCAGGTACACCGCCCACCTTGGTGCTGACAACAAACAATCTAGTACGCCAACTGTTACTACACTACATCAGTGGCACCAGCGATCCGACTCACTTACCCTGCACACGCTGCTTCCACAATAGCAATACAAAATGCTTCGGTTAAACTGGTGTTCAAAAAGATGTTGCCCTGAATCAATACGTTTCGAACTTCATGATGCTTGATTGGCCCCAACAATTCCACTCGATCATGCAGTAAATGCTTTTCTCTCATTTGCTCCAAATCAATGCGTTTTGGCCCATCACCTCCAATGATAAATCGAGCGTTTTTGTACATTTCACAGATGCGCGGTATAATAGCAATCAGCAAATCAACACCTTTTCGATATACCAGTCGACTGATGACTACAATGGTGATGTAATTGGGATCTGGCGCAGTTGGATCGGGTAAGAACTGCGACGCTACAACAGCGTTGGGTATAACAGACACATGTCTAGGGGATAACGCTGCTCTCAGTACGGTATTCTCTTTGCTGAAAAAGCGATAAGTACTTGTAATCAATGACAGCATCTCGCTACTTACCTGGTGTGCGACACGCAAATCACATGGTCCACATCACTCAGCGAAAACTTGAGCAATTTGTTTGTTAAAATAGAAGATGCATCTGCAAATCCAAACAACGAATGATCTGTGAATACGGCTTTTAGTCCCATCGTTTTACTGTGTATGATAGCTTCATGGCACAGCGAGGAAAAGGCGCCGTGTCCATGCACAATTTGTATCGATTCTCGAATCAAGATATTTCTGAAAAGTGGGAAGAATCCATAGATCGTAGGCAATGTTGCAGCCGAGTAAATCTCTTTTGTTGGGACATAGTAGACTTTCAATCCATTGGTTAAATAGCGCACGCCAGTTCTGTTTCCATACGCGTGCGTTACTATGATGACTTTATGGCCTCTCTGTATTAGTCTTTGAGACAACTCATATAAATGGCTTTCCACACCGCCCATATTGGGGTAAAAAAAATCAGATGCCATACTAAATGTTCACTTTTATTGATTACAAATTTATTCTTGGATTAGACATTTAGCAGATTTAGCTTTACCATATGTTATACAACATGTTAAAATAGTGTTTCTCTTGGATTGTCTATTATTTATAAAAGGGTAGGAGAGATGGAACCATAAAAATCATGTTCATTTTCACCCCAATTTGTGTTGGGAAATCTGTACTCTAGTGACTGGTTAGATGGGAGGGGGAGAAACCTTGTTTCTTGTAAGAAACAAGTGTTGATATCTAGTTGGCTTAAACATCTGTGAAAATGTTCTTGTTCTTTTTCTCTTCTTCTTTCGCTTTATACCTAAAAAAATTCACTTCAATTCAAAGCAATTGCATAAACGATTGCAGTCATGTCGAAAAATACCATAAAAGGTAATCCCATTGACTCTAAATCAACAACAAACATGTATATTTAACCAGCATCTCTTGCAATAGAAGGCTTCCCAACACCTATAGCATCACCACCCAATTTGAAGCGATCGCATTCAGAGATCTCGGTTATAAATCAAGTAGAAGACGATCAACTTACTGCCTGTCAATTACCCCAGGGATTTGATTTCAAAATAAATCAGGTACACATCACCATGGCAACAAATAAATCATACATGTGGACTAACCAACATTGGAATGTAGCCTCCTACAGATAGACCTGTCAGAATTTACTGTGATGGCATTTACGACATGTTTCATTTTGGCCATGCTAAAGCTCTTGAACAAGCTAAAAAGGCATTTCCCAATGTCTATTTACTAGTTGGAGGTGTGTAGTTTATTATACCAGATGTAGTTTCTCCCGTTTCTGATTTGATATTTAGTGTGCAATGATGAGGAAACTCATAAAAGAAAGGGCAGAACAGTCATGACAGACGTTGAACGCTATGAATCAGTTCGTCATTGCAAATGGGTCGATGAAGTTGTGGAAGCAGCCCCATGGTTTGTTACACAGGAGTTCTTGGATGAACATCAGATAGATTATGTAGCACACGATGCTGAACCTTACCAATCTTCTGAATCCGGAGATGTTTATGCTTTCGTCAAGTCGCAAGGAAGATTTTTGCCTACCAGGCGCACAGATGGTATCTCAACATCCGATTTAATCACCCGTATTGTGCGTGATTATGACAAATTTTTGAGGCGAAATTTGGAGAGAGGCGTATCTGCCAAAGATTTGAATATTTCCTTTTTGAAAGAGCAACAAATCAAGACCAAGCTCAACATTGAAAAAGTGAGATCTACAGTAATCGACCATTTGGAGATGTGGGAGAATCAGAGCCATAATTTTATCACTGACTTTGCTAGTCTGTTTGGAGTTGAATTGGTCGTCGGTAACTTTCTGGCCAAGAGAAGATTGATCAACAGTGGAGCAAATACTCCAACATCCGCATCAACAACAACTGGAACCAACACACCTGCTTCCACATCAGAACAGGAAGAGATAAAGAGATCATCTGCATTAAATTCAACTATATCTGCATCAAACCACTAATTGAAATAAAGAGAATACCAGTGTAATATATCAAATACAAAAACACCACTATAACTTCTTTATTTCTTCTTGCACTTGCTCATCTAAATATGACTCTGATTTCCACAAAGCTATAGACCCTGCTAAATGTTGTTGTGTAGCAAAGCCATCTCCACTAACGATACCTCGTATACATTCCTAATTTGAACATGAGTTTCATTCGTACCTCCTTGCTTGTTTTATAGGTTACCTTGACCATGTATTCTTGATCATACATGTCAACGCAATTTCTTAAAAGGACAATCTCTTTGGGTATATTTGCGTCGTCGTTATTTTGCAAGTTCTCTGCCAAACCAAGTTGATCTACAATGGTGGCATATTCCTCAAACATGGTGTCCAGCACCTGCTTTACTATTACGTTTCCATCAACCATCCCTTCTTCATGTACAGGTAGTCGCTTATACACTTACATCCATCAGAGACATCTTGCAACTCGCTTGATGGCTTACCAAGTACTTGGCGCGATAAGCACTGCTCTCCCTTTTCGTTTTGTTTTGCCCATGTATCCAGACTATATGTACAAACACATTAAAAGCCGCTTCTTCACTCATTTTGTCTGTAGCTCTTACCATGATTTGAACTTTGCAAATGATATGGATTCCATTTGAGTTGTCAATTTGAAAAAGAAGAAAAGAAGGTTTATGAAAAAAAAAAAAAAAAAATAGCATTTGGGTTTTAAATGAGAAAAAGGGGCTCTGTTGTGTGTACCCATTCAATTTCGTGAATGTCGTGCAAATCAATTGACATTGTGCGTGATGCAAGATATCGAGCAGCACGGTACAAATTGGCATGTGAATTACATTGAATATGCGCTTTAATCGAGATCGATATCACCTCAAGGTCCCTCTAATACTTAGATAGCACAGTAATGCTGAAAACTTAAAGGGCAAACATTGAAAAATGTCAAATCGGCACTGAACACGCAAATAGCCTTACTACAAGAGATGCGGCTACTTTGATATATCGATATATATACTATCTTTTACGTAAGTGTGCGCCCCGCTGATAAGCTTGAAAGCATATACACTATTTTCAGAAATTATTGGGATATTTTGAAAAAAATTGGTACTTCTTTTGAGAAAAATTGGAACTATCTATAATACTTTTTGAAATTATAATGAGACAAAACTAAATGGAACTTGGGATGAAATCATTACTGCTTTTTCGTTATTTCATAACATGTCAGATATCAGGATTTACTACGAAGACGGAATAAATGCTCCAGTCGATGAGCATGCAAACGAAGCTGTCGAGATGGATGTAGACAACGAAGCCTTCCCTCTCGGCAAAATTACCAACTACAATACTTACGTTGATAGCAAACCACCTGAAAAGGACTTGACCGTAGTCAAGGACAGCAAGATTAAAAATGAGGAGAGTGAAACCAAGATTGATGAATACAACAGCTACACAGACAAAGACAAGGCAAGGTTCTTTCTCCTTATCTACGACCATGGCATGAATCCTAATCAAGCTTGGAAAGCGCATGGCCATATATCAAGAACAACCGCCTATAGATGGTACGCAGAGGATCAAAAGAAAGGTTAACAGAGAAATTGAAGACGATGAAGGGCCTTCATTTAAGAGAAAAAGTCGACCAAAACTATTGAACGAAGACTATACGGCACATCTAAAACAAGAATTCAAAGATAATCCATCAGTAACTATTGAGCAAGCTCAAGATAGTCTTGTCAAGGCTTTCTCAGGTTTGGCTGTCAATCAAACGACTATTTACAACTACATGACGAATGATCTTGCCCTGAGATTCAAGAAGGCTCATTTTCATTCCAAAGAAAGAAACTCGCCACAGAACATTCAAAACCGGTATGACTGGGTGGTCAAATGGAGCCAAACCGACATGGATTACATGTCCAACTGTGTTTTCATTGATGAATCAGCTTTCCATATCAACCTGAAGCGAACAATGGCGTGGTCAGAGAAAGGAACTCGAACTGAAGTGGTTGTCCCTCAAACAAGAGCTAAAACTACAACCACTCTTGGTGCAACTAGTGTGTGTGTGGGGGGGGGGTTGAATGTTCAAGTGAGACTGCCTGGAACATCGAACAAGAAAAGAAAGCTAGCTGGTACGTCTTCTGGAAAAGCAACCGCAAGCGTTGGGACTGTAATTGGGCACTATTTCAATTTTGTTGCGAAAGCAATGGACATCATGGACCAGCATGAGCAATTCAAAGATTCTTATCTTATTATGGACAATGCACCCGTTCATACAGCCAAGGATATTGAAAGGTATATCATTCAGCGAGGTTACAGATGTGTTTAACTTCCACCATACTCCCCTGAGCTCAATCCTATTGAGCAATTCTGGCATGTGGTCAAGAGCAAGCTCAAGAGGGAGAGGCTCCTAAAAACCGAAACACTTCCGACCAGGATTACCGATGCATGCAATGATGTATTGTACAGTGATCTTGAAGGTTCTGCTCGCTACTCTGTTAAGAAATTCGATGTTTGTTTAGCGAAAGAGCCTTTGTAATAAATGAATCCTACTTTCTCTGAAAATGTCCCAATGTTTTTTTTTGAAAAGTGTTCTCAAATTTAATTATAGAGAGTTCCAATTCTTGTTCAAAAGTAGTACCAATTCTTGTTGAAAATAGTGTATAATTCCCTGCCTCCAGCATACTCGTCTCACAATTTATCTACTGAGATCTCTAGACCCCACTGGAATCTGAAAAAACTGAAGAAACTGAGTTGTAGTCGCATATATGAGTCTACCTTCAAAAACGGCACTGCTGGATTTATAGCTCAATCGGACAATGATACAAATGAAATTACACTGATGGATATGGATGCGGCTAGCACCTACATTGAGCAATACTCCTCTGCACTATGCCAAGCAATTTACGATTCCCTTGATGAGATATGCGGGAAAAAAGACGCCAGTGCTGATATGTATTTGAAACAATTCTGGACTACTGAAATGACTTCAGCTTTCGAGCGCAAGCAATTTTACTTTAAAAAATGGCGAAAGGCGAGTGGGTTGAACTGCCTCAAGTTTTGGCTAAAACACCAAGAAACAAATGGATTATTACAACGCTTGATTCAGAAACGGCGTCGGGAAATAACAATCTTCGATTGTTTTTCTAAAAAAAAAAAAAAAAAAAAAAAAAAAAAAAGTTTCAGGGTGAAGATACTGTAATAGGCTACTTTATTATGATTCCACGTAAATATCACTAATAGTTTCCACTTAATATATCATCAACTTTGTTCACTTGAGCATAAGCAAACTTGATACCGGCCAAGAAACTCTTCCATATAGTTTCAGCAGGAATAACCTCACCAAAGATTTCTTGATCAAGAGTATTGACAGCTTCGGCGACTACAATGGTCTTGAAACCTTCGTCTGTTCCAGAATAGGCAGTGGCATTAACACAGTTATGGATCATCATACCCACAACAATGACGGTTTCGATACCTTTGCTCAAAAGATATTCTTTGAGATCAGTGGCGACAAAGCTGTCAGCATAGTTCTTGTAAATAATCTTTTCAGTGTCCAAAGGCTTGACAATCTCATGGATCTCAGCGCCGCGGGTACCCTTTATCAAAAAGTCCATCACCTTCTCATGTTCAGGCGACATATGGTGAGCTACATGGATCACTTCTTTGCCATCTTGTCTAAACTTCTCCATGATCTTCTTGATTTCATTGGCAGTTTCTACAGGTCTCCAGGTAGGAAGTTTGCCGCCGGGAAAGTAGTCATTTTGAACGTCAACGATAATAAGTGCTTCTTTCATGTTGATAATAGTTTTGTTTTTTTTCAGAAACAAAGTTATGTCTGATGTACTTGAAAATTTTGGTATTTATATATTTTGATCCGGCGAATTCCTGCGAATTCCTGCGAATTATTGACCGTGGCGAATCTGCTTCCTCCGCATCCGATTTGTCGAGCTGCTTTTGAAAAGGACAACAGATAATCAAGAGAATTGCATGATCTAAATGACTAATAATGCAAATGCTTATATTTTAATTTACCTTTGCACCAAACTTTTTAGTGATCAAAATATCATGAAGACTCAGTCTGTTATATAAAGACTCTAGCTCAGATAGCTATGATGTCCTTGCCATAGCTATATGGTATATGCCCGGGTTAAATGTTACATGACCCGACAAGTTGATATGTAATAGAGAGAAACATTTTGGCGTTACTAAACCAAACCATTAGTAATCAATTCTTCACATTATATAGTATGCATATGCCAGTATGCTCAATAGAACGACATATGAAATTATTGATTATTAAGATATCAAATGAGAAGACTAGCGGTAGTAGATTCCTTATTAATAAAGATGTAGTATCTCTAGCGCAACCGTCGACAGAAGATTTTTTTGTCAAGTTGATCCAACATAACTCTGCAAGATCATCAAACATTGATTCTTCCAATAAGGGAGATTAAATATACTACTTTTTTTTATTTGAAATACTTAAGCGGATCTGAACGTATAAAAAGGGTTCATAATTTCTGATCTGAAAATTATTCTTTCTATTATTTTTTCACTACATCTTTCTTAATTTATGGAGAAATCTACTGTAATTCAGAGCGAAAAGTTACCTGAAAATGTCGAATGGCTATCCGGGAAACCCTCTTTGTCCTATGACGAAGCCAATGAGTTGGCATTGACTCCTGACAACAACAACCACAACGACCAAACACCTGATCTCAAAAGAGTTTCCGCTGTCAAAACTAAAGAATATGATGCAGAGGCAGGCGGACTGTTTGATTTAGAGACTAAAAAGACTAGTAAGTAACCTCTGTTAACTCACATCCATGTATATCAAGCATGTTAATATTTTTATCCGCATAGATATCACTGATGCTAGTATTATTAATTATTTGCCTGACGATGATGAATTCTACAACAGCATTCCAAATGGTGGCTACGGATGGTAATGTATATCATTTAAACACGAGATAGAAAATTTACTTATTTGCTTTGATCTCTGATCTAGGGTTGTAGTCTTCGCAAGCTTTCTAATTTACTTCATTATGTTTGGCACTGCTGCAATTTGGGGTAAAACTTTTTATTCTTTTGCGGTTGCATGCTCGTTTACTAAATTTTAAATGCTTGTTGTAGGTGTTTTTTCGAATGCTTACGCAACAACAACCCTTAAGGATAAGGCTACTACCATGGAATTGATGGGTATTGGCTCTACTTTGTCTGTCTGTATGAGTGTGTTTACCCCCATCAGCCCGTTACTAGCTCCTTTAGGTACCCGTCTCACTATGATCATTGGTAGTGTTCTGTTGTCTCTAGGTCTTATCTTGGCTGGTTTCAGTACAGAAGTATGGCATCTTTATTTGAGCCAGGGCATCTTGTTTGGAATTGGTTCTTCTTTGGTTTATATGTCTATTGCTGCTGTTATTCCTCAGTGGTTTACTACAAGACGCGGTATTGCCATGGGCATAAGTGCCGCTGGGGGTGGTTTTGGTGGTTTGGCTCTTAGTCCAATGGTCACCTCCCTTGTCGCGAAATATGGCCTTCCTTGGGCTCAACGTATCATTGGTTTGATGGCTTTTGGTATCTGTATCCTCAGCTCCTTATTGATCCGTACTCGTTTACCTCCTGGACACAACAAGAAACCTATCCGTTCACCTATCAAACTCTCCATGTTCAAGGATGTAAATTTTGTTATCATGTTGTTTGGTCTCGTCATTTCTCTTACTGGCTACCTAATCCCTCTTTTCTATTTACCAAAGTATTGTTCATCTTACGGTATTAGTAGTGCTGATTCATCCAGTATTGTTGGTGTTGCAAGTGCTATGAATGCTATTGGACGTTTGGTTCTTGGCTATTTTGCTGATCGCATCGGCCGCTTAAACATGTACATAGCAGCATCTACTTTCTCAGGTCTCATGTGTATGCTCTTGTGGCCCTTTGCAAAGACATATGGTACTGTGATGGCATTTGCGGCTCTCTTTGGTTTTACCTGCGGTATCTACTATGCCCTAGCACCACCCATCACAGCAACAGTAGTGGGTACTGAAAAAATCTCTTCTGGATTATCTATTCTGTTTGTTGTAAGTGCAATTGCTGGAACAGGGCCACCTATTGCATCTGCAATCCAAGAAGCTACACCTGAAAATGGCTATATTGGCGTACAAATGTTTTCCGGAGCTGTCTACATTCTTGGATCCCTTATCTGTGTGCTTCTCAAGCTGAAAATGACAGGCTCGCTTTTTTCAAACATATAAAGCCCCATGGTGTATCCCTTGAGTTTTATTTTTTTAGCTGATAATATGCAGATGCTATTTTGCAAATTTTACCATGCTATCTATGTATATATATATAAAATTTTCTGAATAACCATTTATTAATGTTCCTTGATTTTGTTTGAATGTTGCAAATCAATTTAAACCCTTATAAAATTCAGTTGAAAATTAAAATTTACATTTTATTTAATCATCAACATCTACAGTGTATTTATATATAGCCATTGTACCAAAACTATCTCTTTCTGTTTGATGGCTTACTAAAACATTGCAAAATTTGGCTATTTTCGAGTGCTGACTTTTCCTTGTGGAGGCAATTTTAGATCGCTAGAGTGGTACGAAATAGTTGTAGTTACCCTCAAGCACTTTACCTAAATAAATTAGTGGTTTAAACAGACTTTAAATAAAGTATTTTTGCCCTACAAAAAAAAAAATGAAAATTTGACATTTTACGTGAGTGCTAGCAAGGGCAAATCTTCAAAACCCAATTGATCGCATTTTTCTATTTGAAAAGACATTTTCCATAAAAGTATTCTTAATATCAAAATGGTTGTAGTGATGCAACGCGACTTCCCACACTGTTTTTGTAAAACGTCGAAAAGCAAAAACTAAACTTCTAGGTCGAAAGAAATTTCTCGTAAGGATTTCTTGAGACCGTCAAAACAAAATAGGAAATGTTATTATGCTAGAATCTTCTTGAAGTTTTATTTTGAGCGAATTCAAAGATATATAAAGGGAATGAATTTTGTTAACTATACTATCAATCTTCTTCTTCGCTCGGTCATTACCAGCTTCTTTACAGCCAAAAACACCTTTACATTTCAACGCGCAGCATCATTCTAACATTTCAATGTCCTCTATGGAAGAACAATTTCACATGATGCAGCAGCAAATTGCCGCTTTACAGGAACAACTCGACGGTGCTACTACTACTCCTATGCAGTCAGCTGACGACACTGCTTCTCTACCCTTACATTCAATGGGCACTAGACCCCGTTACGACTGGTCTCCCTCAGAGGGCCTCACTACTTTGATGCCCCTTTACACACTTCGGAACTACTCTCTGACTCCAAACATAAAGCAATTATCGAATCTTATCCTCCAATGGCCCATTTAGACCATAAAGCCCCTGTGGAATTTATAGCTATTTGTAGATATAAATTCACGGAAAAAAAGAATAAAAAAAACAAAATGTCAACTTGATAGAGGTATCTCTTTATTATCAAACTGACAGGTGTAAAAATAGACTGAAGAATCTCTACTGGCCAGGTAGATGATTCTTCTTATATATTCTAACAATGGATAAAAGTTCTACTATGAAGGATTGACATATAAGTCAACTCAGATTAATTAACCTAGCAATTCATGCTAAGAGAAATCTCAGTGAACTAAACATACTTTAGCTCATCTGGATGAATGAATAGACTCTTATCCGAAGTACCCTGATCTGTCCTTTGTATGAGGATCACTAATATCGATCTAGTAGCATGTATCATATAGGTACAGTCTCTTAGTCTACATTAGTAGTATGTGTCTGAGTGTATATCATTGTTCTGTATATACCTTAGCACATATCTAGATATATGGCATGTCTATAGCATGTCACTATGTGCATGTCTATAGCATGTCACTATGTGCATGTCTATATAGCATAACATATATTGTACAAGTCTGTAGTACATAATGTATCTGTAGCTAGTATCAAGGATATAAGCATATGTCATATAGTGTGGATCTTCAAGTAGTGCACATCTGATGCATACATCTTATATTGCATCGATCTTGGCATTTAACCAAATATGGGAAATATCCGTAGTCAATGTCGGGATACAAGCATCAGTCTATAGCGCCATCCATGCTAATGGTGCCATCTATAGCTTATGTTTGTATATGGTATAAATCTGTAGCGTACATCTAATTCATTAGTGTACATCATAGTTTATATCAGAATATGGTAACTGGATGAACTGTGTACAGAATTCAGATCATAGTGGATGTATTCCACAGCCCCAGCTACTATCCCATCCGCTGAACAACTGATGAACAAAGGTCAACATCATGAGAACAACTCTCTTAAGCAGTTGCAATATCTATTGTCAGCTGTATACCGTCCTCTTGACATTCTCAGTCATGAACTGGTCACATCTCAAGCAGGCAATCCTAACTTGGTACGCTATTGTACAATGCTTCAAGATGTACGCAAACTGCTATTGCATGTTGGTGCATCCATGACACATTTCCGCAACAACATTGCCCTTCGTACGATGTGATTTATCAGAAATAAATTATTTGTAAAAGAGTATGAAATTAATCAGGTAAAGAATATCGTTTATTACATTGGAAAATAAGAGGGTTTATATACTATTCGAACTGAGGGATTTGATGTGCGGATAAGGTGTTAGATGGGAAGATCTGGGTGATAGAACAATAGATACAATCTATTGTCCTGAACATACGATGAGCAAATCAGTAACTGAATCAAGTTTCATGTTGACATTTTATGAACCGATGTGATCTGTGCTTGAACTAAATGTTTTACTGTATTTTGAGATCCGGTTTGGAAGTGATACATCATTACCCCACACCAGCTTAGAGACCGTATGTCGATATAGCGAAACCATAGGATTGCACATCTTGATTCGTGCATGTGATGTTGAGCGATAAACCGTGAAAAAAAAAAAATAAAAGAAAAAAAGAAAAATAAAAGTAGTGATTTTGATGTATTGATGAAGTAATTTTGCTACATGATAAAATCCTCGATTCGCCAGTAAAAACCTCTATACATTGAAAAAACCAAATATTTTTGAAATGGAGAAAAGACCAATGTAGTTTACAAGGGAAAAAGGCAGAATATGTCAGTCAGATGACTATTGTGGTGTTGGTCGTCTATTTTCAATCAGACGTGCATGTCTCCTTGAAGATCTCTCCTCACGAGTTGCAACTTTACGCTTATTGACTGATTTGGGTGCTCTTTGCTTCTTCTTTGAGTTGCCTTCAGATGCACCTACTCTTGACCAGTATAGTTTGATTGGCTCTTTTGAATCAAACAAATGTGGAGGTTCCCATGAGTCATGACTTGAATCGTATTCCTTCCAGTGTACAAGGTATTCATAATTTGGAGCCTTGCCTCTATGCTTGAGGATAGCTTCAACTTCATATTCCTTATCAGCTGGTTTTTCAGGAAGTGGATTTTCACTAATTAATTTAATGTGTGATGTGGGAACATCTCTTGATAAGAATGTGTCAGTCTTATCCTTCAGAATGTAACTGCCATTCTTTGTATAGCCATGAACATAGAAAACTCCTTCATATTTAGGATCTGTTTTGCTGTTTCTATTTTCAACATTTTTTATCATGACTGAAGCGCCTATTGGGAAAGGGTTCTTTAGGATTTTGTGTCGCTTCATGAAATAAGCATTGTCTGCTTTTTGTGTACGAACAATTTGTTCTTTAATAGCAGGTACAAGAATTCTATCGATTCTTTTGATTTTGTCCTTTAATGCTTTTATGTCTAAAGTCTGTTCTGGTAGACTAACCTCCATGTCAGAGTAGTCCTTCAATTCATTTGGCAATCTTGCAAACATGACCACGTATGGTTTCATGCCGTGTAACCTTGATTTGTGTAAATTTAGACTGTAAGCTGTACCATCTATGAATAAATCCCAATTTTCAGCACATCCATCAAGCATCTTGACAATGATCGCCTTACTGCTTTTGACCGCGGCTTCACAGGCGCTGTTTCCTAGAGGGCAGAACGGTAAAGAGAGCCTTTGCTCTATCTGTGCATTGGTAGCAATGCTTTCCAGTAGTTGTGAACTGAATTCCTTTCCATTGTCGTGCGAGATAATTTTAGGATATCCAAAAAGACTGAAAATTGAAACCATTTCCTTAGCTACAGTAGTAGCAGTCTTATCTGGCAATGCTCGTAATACAATAAAGCGCGAGAACAAGTCCATTGCAACTAATATGTAGTTATTGCCTCTTGGAGTAGTAATATCAAAGGTTCCTAAGTCAAAAACCCAATGATCTCCAACTGAATTTGCGGTATGATTTTTTTGGTGGATGGTATACATGTTTTCCCAAATTAAATACTCTACATTTACTGCAGTTCTTCACATACTGTTCAATGTCTTTTCTGAGTCCTTTCCAATGCATTTGGTAGTCTTCATGTATAACTTGTTCCATAGCCGTTATACCATAATGTCCTAATAAATGAGATTTTTCTAGTAATTCTTGTTTCTGCTCCTCTGTAGTAGGTGTCTCATAGACTTCTAAATGGGATGCATAAATGAATAAATCTGTCTCATTTTTGCTATCAGGAGATGTAGCTTTAGATTTGCAATCATTCACATTATGTAGATGCACGGCTGCATCGTTGTTACAAGTCTCTTGAATCTTATTCTCAGTGTCAGTTAAATTGTTACACACAGTTGTGGCGTTCTGATTGTTAATATCTGGAATAGATTCTTCTGTTGGATTTTCAATCCTTTTTTGCTTTTTAGCATGTTGAGGATTATCAATAGACTCTGTTGAATTAAGTGTTCTTTTTATGACAGTAGCTCTCCTAGCGAGAGTTCCACACCCCTCCAGCTTCTTTGTATCGGGGACAAAGATGCGAGAAAGTCGATCAGCTAGAATATTATTCATACCACTTGTATATGTAATATCAAAGTCAAGCTCGAAAATAGTTTCATAGAAATTTTCTATCATGCGGGTAAGTTTCTCTTGTGAATGAAGGTACAACAGACCACGATTATCCAAGAATAAATGAAACTTTTCTCCCCACAGCCATTGACGAAATTTAGTAAACGCATAAACCACAGCAAGGAGTTCTCTTTTGGAAGAGCCATAACGCTGTTTGCTAGGTGATAATTTACGTGCAATAAAGCCGTTATAAAAGATACGTTTGTTAATAACTTGATATAAGCAAGCACCAATGCCATATGCACTGGCATCAGTGACAAGACAAAATGGGTATGCTAAATTGGGTGCTGAAAGAACTGGGCTACTGACTAGCAATTGTTGGATATTTTTCATAGCAATGGTGTGCTCATCTGTCCATACCTTATCGATATTAGGTGCATTCTTTATAGCATCTAAAGGAGCCGTTAAGGTAGACAAACAAGGTAAATTATTGCGAAAATAATTAATGAGTCCTAAACGTGATTGCAATTCTTTACAATTAGAAACTTTGGGATTCCATTCCAAAACATTGCTGACTTTGCGCGAGTCAAGAGCTAACCCCTTCTCTGATAAGCAAAAGCCTAAAATGTTGATGCTGCGCTGAGCAAAATGAGTCTTTGCATGATTTATCTTAAGATTAGCCTTTGTTAAACGATCAATAACCTGTTTAACGTATTTTAAATGCGTTTCCATGTCTGATTCTGTGTGTACCGTGATATCATCGATAAAATTAGTAGTCACAGAGCCTAAATCGGAGAATAAATGTGTCAAATGTCGTTGCACAAATGAACTGATTGGTAATAACCCCATGGGGCAATTTTTGAAACTCCACTGCAAGCCAGTTGTTGGATCAACAAATGAAAGATACTTGCGTGATGAACTCATGATACGAAAACTATGGAAGCATTGAGACAAGTCGAGTACTGTGAAAATAGAATGTTTCGACATCTTTCTATGTAAGGTGCTAATCAGAGGTAATGGGAATCGATCCGACTTGTCTGGATCTAATGCGGCATTGACAGCTCTGCAATCCACTACCACTCTATAACTGCCTGGAGCATATTCACCTGTGCTAGTTTTCTTACGCACACAGAAGATGGGTGAATTGTAAGGTGTACCTGGTGGTGCTGGTTGAATGACACCATTCTTAATCCAGGTACTCATTTGCTCTTTGATAGCAGGTATGAATTTCTCCTCAAGAGGCCATTGAGGTTTGTACATTTTGTTTTCATGATCCTTTAAGATATGCAATTCCAATGTGCTACCAGGTATATTGCAGTATGCTTTGGGATCAATGTTCTTATTTGCCTCAATGTAAGGCTCAATTTCTTTCATAAAGTGCTTTCTTTCAGCCTCTGTACCATAGGGAGAGTTGTTAGGAATATATGGATTTGGATCAATTGGAGGAATTTCAGGATTGTTATTATCATCCCAATCCATAGCCATATTAGAGATAGTTATGCCTATTTTCATGATAAGATCCATGCCGATGACAACATCAATGTCATCAAAGATATCGAAAATCTCAAATTTGGAATGACATTGGCGAGAATTATATGTGAGTTTAATTGCCTCTTCTGTAGAACCAATTCTATCAATAACAGCATCTTTTTTGCAAGTTTTTATAGTGCCTGTAATACTTTTCTTTATTGATACTTCTAATAATTTTGCTAATCTAGGGGAAATGCAGCTGAAAGACGACCCGGTATCCAACAGAAAGTAGGTGCGGATCTTGATGCTATTGTTTTCTAAAGTAATGGGCAAAATAATAGAGTTTTTGTTTAGTAAATTGCGAGGTGGTTCTTTCATATATTGATACTCACAATCTTTGATGTTCATTGCTGCAAAAGTTAAGTTTTGCTCCTCTGAGTCCTCGGTGTCAGTGTCCATGTTGTCATCCGAGTTGGTTTCCTCATTTTTTGGAGTTGGAACAATTGTTTCTCTCTTCTTCTGCTTTGATTTGAGCTTCTTGCAGACTCTATTATGCTCTGGCGTCCAATTGGGTTCCTTACAATAGATGCAAGGCCTGTTGTTGTTGTTGCTGAGCTTTTTGTTAGCTGCAAGTCTACGCTTCTTTCGATCCTCTGAAAGATTGCAATCCTCCGTTGAGTGGTTACTGAATTGAGGGTGGTAGATGCACTTCAACTTATGCTTGTCACTTCTGTTGTTACTGCTGTATTTTATTTTTTGTGCAGACGACGAAGCAGCTGTTGTTGTTGATGAAGAAAATTGCTTTTCCTTTTCCCACTTGTCCTTGAAGAGTGCGTTGTAAATCGCGGTGATCTTGGTGACAGCAAAATCGACGTTGATTTCTCCTCTATCTGCATTGGTGTTCAAGTAAAACTTGGTGTGATTGGCGAGTTCTTCTGGCAAAGCCTTTATCAAGTAGCGAACAACACAATCCTCATCTTGTATCTCTGCTTGGCCACGTAATTGTTGAAACTTGTCCATGAATGCATTAAATGCCTCACCAGGTTGATACAGCAATCTCTCCAATTGTTCACGAGCTTCATCACGCATATCGACCATAGATTTGCCGTATTTGTTGATAACTTCGGTGCGAAACTGTGTCCAATTTAATCTTCCCTTACTGGCAATAAGATTGGCGTACCATCTGGCCATACCTGTAGACAGCTTGGCAGGCACGATACGTTCCCAGTTATCATTGATAGAGAGACGGTGAGATTGCATTACTCGTTCAAAGTTGTCTAAACAGTCGTTAGGAGTCGAAAAAATTGCTCTACGCTTGTTGAAGTGGTGACCACGCCATTGAAAATATGGTGTTTCGTTGGGTACTACTGTTGTTTCGACATTGCCGAAGACGAGTTGATAAGTTTTTTGAGCTGTTTCCAACTGGCGAGTCAAAACTCCAAGATTGTCGGGAACAATGGTGCCTTGAGGACACTTGATGCTAGTAACGGTTGCTCTAAAAACTGCAGCCTTGAGACGTTCAATTTCCTCCAACAAAATCAATCGTTCGTCAGTAGTGATAGATGAAGCAAATTCTATATTTGCATTGAAGTTAGTAAGTGAATTGACATATGAATTACTAACAATAGAATGATAGTTACCTTCAGGTACATTGACATTCGAAGAGAAGCTTGAATTGACAGTGGAATTATCATTAGACAAACTACCCAAATTCAATGATGCACTCTGTTGAGTTCCATCTTGAACAAGATTGCGCATACAGTGGGTGAAAAAACTGTTCACGTGTTTTCCACTTTTGAGCTAAATCGACTATATCTCAGTGAATAGTGGGTATATCAGCTTTGTTTAAAATATGTTTAGGAGCTGTACATGATTGCTTTATGATGTTAAAGTTTCATTATTGTAGCTTAAGTTTGTTCGGAGTAATATACGATTATATAAACGCGATACACGTGAACAGTTTTTTCCCTGCCAACGGAGAATTGCTAATCAATTAATACCCATGCCATTACTAATCCAAATATGCTGAATAATAAGTTTAAACGCTTTCTAAGTTGCAGGGGTCCGCCAAAAATATAAATAAGCCAGCTTTTGTATGTAAATTTTTACCAGCTTGCTTATTATTTTCACTACTATTATTTTTATCATCAATCACCTTAAACATGACTTGTGCTTTATCTGTAGAGCTTCAATCTGACATCAAAGCATCTATAATTAATGGTATGTCTACTAAAATGATCTCTGAGAAGTTTGACGTTTCCCGGGGCGTGCTTTCCAAGTATAGACAGAAGTGGTTCCCTGATGAGTTTCATAACCCTGGTGATTGACCTGTCATTGTCGGGGTCAAATCAAAGTCGTTGGTTTACCAATTACTGCTAGAAAGTAGCTTACTGACTGATTGTGATGCCTATAAAAAGTTTTTGTCTTTGGGGTATTCCTTAGGCTATAAAACAACCCTAAATGTCTTAAAGTCTATGGGCTTTCATAGCCGTATCAAGCAAAGGAAGCCTATGATCAGTCATACCAACATGGAAAATCGTTATCGATGGGCCAAAAAGTATCAGTATTGGACAGTGGACGACGGGAAACGTGTTGTATTTTCTGATGAAACCAAAGTCAACGTTTGGGGCTCTGACGGGTGCAAATACTACTGGTCTAGACCTAACGACCCTCTGAAGCCTCATCATCTAGATGTTAAAGTTAAGCATGGCGGGGGTCATATCATGATCTGGGGCTGTATGACTTATTGGGGACCAGGATACGCATGTCAAGTCTACGATGGCACCATGAAATTCGAAGACTACCAGCAAATCTTGGCCACTACACTTAGGGATAGCTTGCAATACTATGGTTTGTCATGGGACGATGTTTACTTTCAGCAGGATAATGACCCCAAACATACTTCCAATACTACCAAAAAGTGGTTTCTAGATAACAAGGTGACCTGGATCGACAATTGACCAGCTCAAAGCCCTGATCTGAACCCGATTGAGCACCTCTGGCATCACTTAAAGTTGAAACTGAGCGCATACGTGACTAAGGCCAAAAGTGTCCACGAATTATGGGTTAGAGTTGATAGGGAGTGGAATACCTTCACCGAAAACAAATGTAGACGCTATATTGAGAGTATGAGAGCCCGTATTCAAGCTGTACTTGCCACTAAAGGAGGCCCCACCAGGTATTAGGCTATCATGGCAATAGGCGGAAAAAACTGTTCACGTGAAGTCCTTCCATTTAGTCTTTATTTACTTATAAGTCTACATATGAATAATAACAAATTTTTTTATGGTTTATAGAGAAAGGGATTGGCTCTCTAACTGTTTTAGTTTTGTTTGAATATACTAAGTATTTGTGGATTTATTGCTCGAAAACCAAAAAATTGAAAAACACGTGAACAGTTTTTTCACCCACTGTACCACTGTTAGAAGGTTCAGCAACAACCAAAGAAGATGAGGGAATGCTCACTGTACTCTTTCGAGTTCCAGCTGCACTATCACCAAAAGATTCATCCACATCCATTGGAGAAGATGAACAAGATGCAATGGCATCAGAAGAGACACCCTGATTTTCAGAAGCAGCAGTAGTGGAAGCAGCAGCATGAGCAATCGATCCAGTAGAAGAAGGATCGCTCATAGTGGGAGAACCAGAAGAGTCAGATTGCTTGTTGTTGGTAACGGATTTCTTGGTAGTAGGAGCCATAGTAAGAGATAGACTTGAGTAATAAGAGATCCAGAGTAAGTGTAATAAACGAGATTGGTAAATACAGATTAAAAAATGATTTATCAGAAATAAATTATTTGTAAAAGAGTATGAAATTAATCAGGTAAAGAATATCGTTTATTACATTGGAAAATAAGAGGGTTTATATACTATTCGAACTGAGGGATTTGATGTGCGGATAAGGTGTTAGATGGGAAGATCTGGGTGATAGAACAATAGATACAATCTATTGTCCTGAACATACGATGAGTAAATCAGTAACTGAATCAAGTTTCATGTTGACATTTTATGAACCGATGTGATCTGTGCTTGAACTAAATGTTTTACTGTATTTTGAGATCCGGTTTGGAAGTGATACATCACGATGGATTCTTCCTTTTCGTTGAAACCCGGAAACGAGGTCAACTATACACTTCCACTAGATGAATTTCAACAAACTTTAATCCAACAAACCGCTGCGAGAAAAGCTACTCGCGAAGCTACGGTCCACCGTCGCAATCGTCGTCGCTTCACACCAAACGACCGCAATCCAGGTAATTCAGGAACTTTCTCGAATGGTTTGGATCAGCAGTTTTTTCGATCAGGTCCACCCTCCCAGCAGGGTGGTTTCCGCAGCAACAACAGCAGCAACATCGGCAACATCAGCAACTACAACAACTCCAACAGCAGCAACAACAATTTTCAGCAACGCAACAACAGAAAGAACACCAACCCTTTTCGTCAGTAAATACCACACCAACAACAATACAAACACCAACACCAACATCAACACCAACTAGAACACCTTCACCAATTCACGCCAACGACACAACAACCGACCCAGTAGGAGGACGGCTCAGCAAGTATTTTACAAAATGGATAGCAATTTCCAACAACTCGTTCGTCATCACCACAATTCAACACGGCTATTGCATTCCATTCCACACCCAACCACCTGTCACTACAAATCCAACACCAATCATCCCCTTTTCTCAGGAACAATCTCACCTTGTTGAGCCAGCGTATACAGTAACCAGCACAGCGAAAGATAGTATAGTAATTGAACAAGACGCAAATATACTGAAGTTTATTAATGAAATTAAAGGGCTATTTATACTAAATTTATGAGTCATCACACAAGACAGTAACAAATGTTATTCACTTGCAGCTGAATCTGCCCATCAACTGAGATGTAATCTAGTAGCATATTCCATTATATTTGGAATAATTACCTATCAAAGAGTGCCTTAATCTTATATAGACAGTTGTGGCGATTCAGGCACAACACACCTCATAGATCAAGCAATTCAAGACCTGTTACAGAAATCGGCAATCGAGAAGGTGTCACCTCAGCAAGTTCAAGACATCCCTGGGTTTTACAGCTCCATGTTTGCCATTCCAAAAAAGAATGGAGGCGTTCGCCCAGTCTTCAACCTGAAATGTCTCAATCAGTATTTGGACGCCCCTCACTTCAAGATGGAAACCATCAAGGAAGTATCTCTTATGATCAAGCCGAACGACTATCTCGTTTCAATCGATTTGCCCGATGCTTTTCTTCACATAGGTCTTTACCCCGACTCTCGTCGCTTCTTACGTCTGAAATGGAGGAATCAAGTATACCAATACTGTACAACCGCTTTTGGCTTGGCCTCCAGTCCCTTTGTCTTTACCACAACAGCCTGGAAGCCCATACTGGAACACTTGCGCTCGCACGGCTTCAGGATCTCAGCATATTTAGACGACTGGCTTCTAATTGCGGAATCCAAGCAACTCGCTGTGGAATAAAATTGGGATCAATTTTATGAGAATAGAAAAAAATATGAAAAAATAAACCAGAGAAAATACAATTATAGTCTTTCCACGTTTTATTTCGATTAAAAGAAATCTGAAGAAAGGATACATGCTCTTTAAGAGAGCTTGTATTTATATCAATTGTAAAATAGCTTCATTACAGTGAGAATGCCTATTTTATAGCTTAATTAAAGAATGTCCTTGTTGACACTCTCTCACTTTGGATTGTAGTTGAGATTTCGATATGTTGGTATTAAAGTCGATACTATTGTTTCGGTCAGGATTGTGATCCTTCAGAATCCTGACTGCAACTGAGCTTAAGTTATTGTTCTTCTATAAACAAGAATGTTTACATTAAGAGTTATTGCCACTGCTTTAGCAGGTGCCTCGTTTATACATATTTGGAACATTGTTTATTTATGAATATGATCAGCATCGTTCAACATTAGCATGTGCCACAATTGTAGAAGTCTGTACTTTGATCAGGAGTACAAGTTTCCATAGACTCTAGCTATTGTTTACTTATGCTTTCCATAGATTTGGTTCCTAGATAAATCAGCCATGATTCATCTGGGTTTTATTACAATGTCAATTTGGGTGCCAGAATAGGTGCTATTTCATTACACGCTGTATCACAAGCTCGTCAAATAGTGTCTCTGTTGCAGGATCTCGGTTGGCTCATCAACTACAAGAAGTCAGTGCTCAAGCCGACCCAGCAACAGGAACACCTCGGCTTTGTATTGAATACCCGAGACATGATAGCCCTACTTCCTCCAGCCAAACTACGGGATATTCGCAGGTCCATCAAGCAAGTCCTGGACAACAAGCCTCATCGTCAGTCGCCCAGAATCATACACAGTCTGACAATGCGCATAAAAGCAGGGACATTTGCCATATTTCCGGCCCGATTGACACTCGACACCTACTTTACTACAAGAATCAGACCGTGAAATCGGATTCAGATTGGGATCGCCCTCGACCACTCGATCAAGCAAGTTTAGAAGAGCTCCAATGGTGGTACGACAACATTCGGAAGTGGAATGGCCGTTCATTACTCCCTTCGACGCCCAATCAAACGATGTTTGTAGACGCCAGCAACACTGGATGGGGCTGCTCCTGGAATCATCATGGAGCCCACCATGGGTATTGGACAGCGGAGGAAGCAACACAATCTATCAACTGGAGGGAGCTCGAAGCAGCTCATCTAGCTCTCAAGGCATTCCATCCACCACCGAACTCGACTGTCTTAATCAGGACCGACAATACGACCAGCCTCTCCTACATCAACAAACAAGGCGAAACTCAATCTCTCCCTCCTCTACTGGAACTACGGTATCTGACATTATTATGAGAACCCCTAGATCATGAATACTGCGAAACTCTAACAGCGGAACTGAGATAAACGTGTGTAGATCGGTTTTGGAAGGTTAATAGACCAGGACTCCGATCCACACAGTTACTGCCAATCATGACAGACAAAGATGCGTTGTACTGTTATTATGGCCTGAGGCAAAGGTAAAAATAACAAATAAATGCATGCCTAAGTACAAAAATTAATTCAACCACCATCACAATAATTTTTTGTTTAATAAGTTACATCGCCTTCTGTAATATCAAATTCATCCTCTAAAGTATTCAGTAACTTCTTTTCGAATTACTCACATCGATTGTCCAACCAAACCAATTACCTAACTTCTGAACCAGAACAGTTTTACGTTTAGTCTGATACCAACTGTTTCTTATTCGCAAAGCCACCGTTTACTCAATTGCAACGTCGTCTTAACCTTTCAAACTCCGTTTCCGGTTTTTGTGTTCCTATTTGGATCTCCGCCAATGCCAGAAACACGATGGTGCAAACGAAATTTGCGTAGCTCTTTTGGTTGCTGAGATATCGATGATTTTATGATTTGATAGATTCTGAGGAGATGTTGCGAGTAAAAGTCATTAAATTGATATATAAATGCTGCTTGTATGTCTGCTAAAAGTTGCTTGAGACACTTTGTTTGACTAGGACGTGTTAAAATTGGGTCCATAATAGACGATGTGCAGCAGCAATCAGGGAAAACGTGAAAAATGATGCAATTTTGAATGGATATTTCTCTATGATTTACTAAGTGAGTCAATGTTGCATAGTGCTTGACTTTTGTTTCTCTTTTGATTTTCTATACGATGGTATGGTTATTGTTAGTATTTTCAAAAATATGTCGGGTAGTGCCCGCTTGAGGCACATAAAAATACATGACTTTGAGTTATTTCATGAAGGGAACGTCTATTAGGTGTTTTTGACTTTTAGATTATATTGGAGCTAATGTAGAGCTATCGAATGGTCTTTGTTTTGTTCAAATCTGATCAGTATTGGCAGAGATATCGCAAAAAAACCTTGTCGAGGGAAAATTGGATGAGAATGGCCAATTTTCCCTCACCCTCACAGGTTAAAAAAATTAACTGACAATTTTTTAGTCAGACGTTTTTGCTCATTTCTCCACGTAGAGTCAAGCTAGAACATCAAGTAAGAGCTCAAACGATAGGAAATTGTTTGCTTTACAATAATAATGGATATTACAAATAGGTTTATTTTAACAGAGATGGAGATATTATTAAAAAAGCATCAAAATTTGACAAAAAATATTCTGTCGCTTTGAAACGCCTAGCGTTGATCAAATCAGACAAGATTGGTACCATTCGATGCGCCTTTAAATTCTGCACAAGTTTGATATATACTTGATTAAGGGTTTAGTACCAACAATTGCCAATTCTAGGTCATGACAAATTTCCAAATGCATTCATCCTCATTTTAAACAGTAGGGTTTTTAATCTCAGTTCAATGTCAGCAACTATGCCTGGAGAAAGTTTCTCAATGCATTGTCATTCTTTTTGAGTTTGTGTTGCGCCAGAATCCCCACAACTGTCTATATAAGATTAAGGCACTCTTTGATAGGTAATTATTCCAAATATAATGGAATATGCTACTAGATTACATCTCAGTTGATGGGCAGATTCAGCTGCAAGTGAATAACATTTGTTACTGTCTTGTGTGATGACTCATAAATTTAGTATAAATAGCCCTTTAATTTCATTAATAAACTTCTTCAGCATATTTGCGTCTTGTTCAATTATTACTATACTTTCTTTCGCTGTGCTGGTTACTGTATACGCTGGCTCAACAGTTTGTAAACAACTGTTTACACTCAATCAATCTCGTCGTCGACCTGGTAAGTAATAACTGTTTAAGCTCCTCAACGGGCTATTTCTTTCTTCGTCACTTGGCTTGTTCTTTATTCTCTTGAATATTATGTTAGTCATTACTAGAGAACAAGCAATATGTATGTTCTTATGCAAAGAATACAACGAAGATAATATCAAGAAATTAACTAAAGAAGTTGGCAATTTCAAAAATGGTGAAATCTGTTATAAAGAAGATTCAACAAAGCCGATCATTTTAAGCAAAAGAACGATCAATCAAAACCCATTTTTATATCGCAAGTATCATCCCAGAGAATCAGTAGCTAACGTCATTGCAATTGAGAAACAAAAACTGCAACTCATAAGCAGGTAGCAAACTATTTGTATATGTTAAGTATTTTACCAAACGGCAATTTTTTTTTTAGTCACTCATGCAGGACTTTTGTGATTTATCAACACAATCTTCGCTCCTACTATTAATCAACATAACGATGAGGTGTAAGAAACCCTTTTGTGATCAATAAATGGGCGATACCTAGGGTTATGTTTGGAAGTATTCATATTCACATGAAGACAAAAACCCTCCTACTGGTTTGGAAGATGGTGTTCAACAGGAAAATGGATTGACCCTGTTGGTGCTACTACCGTCAAAAGAAAAAAAATTGATAGATAGAGCAGTGACCGGTTCAGTTCGATCATTGCACGTATTGAAAGAGAAATACATAGGCATCTAACTTTTATTTATTGGTTTGCATTATTCATTTTATCAATCATAAAATATGTTGTAGGAAATGTTGTTGAATTTATTGTAGAGCAGCTACCAGTATACCAGCAAACTACTATTCAGTCTTTCAAAAATGATAGATATAGTGTAATTGGTTACGCAAGAAAGGCTAAACCAAAAGATAGTGATGGAACGCGCTCAAGTTTGCTGAACACTATGCACGAGAACTTAAAAATGCGATCGATGGTTGACAAGGTTTTTGTCTCATTCAAGACAAGCTCAAATGATCCAATCATGGACATGAATATGGCTGGTGATAACAAGTTATTGGAAAAACCAGATGCTGATGGCAATACTCAAGGTAAAAACGCTATAATAGGTAATTTCTTACGCCTACCTCTAACGTTGAAATTCCCAGATATTATGTTGATACCTGTTTCTGCTAAAAAAAACATGCCTTGTGATGTTGACTTTTGCTGGCCTTTCGACAAATATAAGTGATTTTGAGACCTTTCTGAGGTAACTTTAAAAGTAAAATTAATGATAATAACTAAATTTACAAACGAGTCTTACTAGTAAAAATGCTAATATAGAGAAGATTGTTGTAGACAGCCTTCCTCATATCAATAATGAAATGGTCATGTTTGATACTACTTCTAATATGCCACCTTCTACAAAGGCAGAATGGCTCCGTCAAGCTATGCTACAACAACAGCATTACAGGGAGTGTTCTCACTGCTTACAAGTTGGTTCACCTCTATCTACTACCTTCACCTGGGGTGGGCATCGGTCTACCATCGACTACATGTACTGTTGTTGTGTGATAAATTGGGTCACAAAACCTATATTTTGCAATTTATCTCAGCGAATACCTACCCTATTAAGCTGAAACTGAAACATAGCGTGCTAGAACTTTCAAGAGCATGTCAGCCGTAAAAGCATTGCAAGCAAATTAGGCAAAAATTGATTATTTAAACTAATAGCTGATTTTTGTTAAAATTCAAATTCATATTCATAGCTTGCAACTTAAATGAAGTGTATCCATCTCTTGCCTTGATTACCGTGAAGATGATTCTTTCTAGGTAGCTGTTGCAGGATTATTCTGATTTATTGCTTCCAAAACGAATGTCGAATTGAAGTAAAACAACTCAGTTTAAGCACAGATCACATCAGATCATAAAACATCAATATAAAACTGGATTTAGTTATTACTGATGCTGTGGAATTTATAGCTATTTGTAGATATAAATTCACGGAAAAAAAAAGAATAAAAAAACAAAAGATCAACTTGATAAAGGTATATCTTTATTATCAAACTGATCGGTGTAAAATAGACTGAAGAATCTCTACTGGCCAGGTAGATGATTCTTCTTATATATTCTAACAATGGATAAAAGTTCTACTATGAAGGATTGACATATAAGTCAATTCAGATTAATTAACCTAGCAATTCATGCTAAGAAAAATCTCAGTGAACTAAACATACTTTAGCTCATCTGGATGAATGAATAGACTCTTATCCGAAGTACCCTGATCTTTCCTTTGTATGAGGATCACTAATATCGATCTAGTAGCATGTATCCTATAGGTACAGTCTCTTAGTCTATATCAGTAGTATGTGTCTGAGTGTATATCATTGTTCTGTATATATCTTAGCACATATCTAGATATATGGCATGTCTATATAACATAACATATATTGTACAAGTCTGTAGTACATAATGTATCTGTAGCTAGTATCAAGGATATAAGCATATGTCATATAGTGTGGATCTTCAAGTAGTGCACATCTGATGCATACATCTTATATTGCATCGATCTTGGCATTTAACCAAATATGGGAAATATCCGTAGTCAATGTCGGGATACAAGCATCAGTCTATAGCGCCATCCATGCTAATGGTGCCATCTATAGCTTATGTTTGTATATGGTATAAATCTGTAGCGTACATCTAATTCATAAGTGTACATCATAGTCTATATCAGAATATGGTAACTGGATGAACTGTGTACGGAATGCAGATCATAGTGGATGTATTCCACACAATGAATGTATGTGATGTATCACTTCCAAACCGGATCTCAAAATACAGTAAAACATTTAGTTCAAGCACAGATCACATCAGTTCATAAAATGTCAACATGAAACTTGATTCAGTTACTGATTTACTCATCGTATGTTCAGAACAATAGATTGTATCGATTGTTCTATCACCCAGATCTTCCGATTCAACACCTTATCCTCACATCAAATCCCTCAGTTCGAATAGTATATAAACCCTCTTATTTTCCAGTGTAATAAACGATATTCTTTACCTGATTAATTTCATACTCTTTTACAAATAATTTATTTCTGATAAATCAGTATGCCTGAATACAACACAATTTCTAATATTCTTGTACCAAATGAGATGCAAAATACTTTCAAAGAATGCGAAAAAAAATTGTCTCGACTGAAATCATTGTTTCCACAGTACAAGGAAAAAACATTGCATTTATCAAAAAAAGAAAAAAAAATATAGATAGGTAGTAAATAATAAACACTGCAACTTTTCGAAGGGTAATATTAGGGTAAAATGCCCATTTTACCCTAATATTACTCTTATATTGCCATGAACGCAATCCTTCTTACTGGCTAAAACCTGATTCTCTTTGCATTTAATTTGTTGGATTTTCGGGATCTGCTAATATTGCCATGAACGCAATCCTTCTTACTGGCTAAAACCTGATTCTCTTTGCATTTAATTTGTTGGATTTTCGGGATCTGCTAATATTGCCTTGATTTTCCCTCGTATCTACCCAAAATAATAATATATAATTGGGTAAAATTCAAACAAAAGCGTCCCTGATTTGATTTATTTCCACGTATTGCCTCATATTACCCATAATATTGCAAATCATACAAGCACTATTGGTCCATTTAATGACAAAGCACACTTTTTATTCGTCTCTACAATCACTTTTATTTTACTTGTATCAATGCTACTGGTCAATATTAGATGCTGTCTTGATAAATTCAACGTTAATTGGATGCACTAGAAGAGATGATAGCACTCCATTGGGCTCAAATAACATTCATTTAATAGATGGTAGGTATCCATTGGACCACATTATTGCTCATATTTAGGTGATCAACGATCATTGGTATTCGTCATAATGGGCCTTATTGCGTTGAAGCGAGTCAGATAATGAATAGCCTCCAGGAAGAGTACACAGTTTGGTTTGTGAAAAAAAAAAGCTTTATTGATAATTGCAAATAGCGATGGAGCAATGCATAGGAAAACACAATTTCAACTCGGTGGATGATGCATGGAGCTTGGCGGGTGCTCACACACACGATGATGACTTACCTGTTAATGTCCTTCTTTACACACCACCACCTGTAACTCTTCTTGTAGACCTAAAAGACATGCCGAGGACAGGCAAAAGCTCCTACTAGAATACAATGTGAGTGGAGAAGTTTATCTTAGCTAATAGCAGGAAGGCAGACACCACATGATGAATACTATTAAAATTTAGTTTAGCTTGCTGTAGCTTTGATACATCAGACCAGAGTTTATAATAAATTTCATACCATAATAATGCATCGAAGCAAGGTCAACGGAACATTGGAAGAGCCAGTTGCAATAAAGATATGGACTGGAAGCAGTATTTTTAGTAATCATTCCAGCAATTATCATAGAAGAACAGTGTCTTACCGTGATTGATGACATTATTATTGTTAAAGAGGAGACGGGGTCATGCATTGGCATCATAGATCTAACCCTAAATCATGAGTGAGGACTAATAATGTATAGATTTTAGTTGCTGAAATTATAGAAAGCCACCACAGCGACAATGCAGAGTACCTCCTTTAGCTAGGATGATGGCTCACCACTTATATGTATAAACATAGAGGAGGATGATCTAAGACAAACATATATCAGCTTAGATACAATCTCTACGAAGAGTTTTTTGATGAATAATAAAGATAGCAACTTATTTTTTGATCGAAAAACAAAAGTAAAAAGAAAGAGAAGAATGGATTGATGCTTCTTTCTTTTACAAGAATTGTGGGCTTAGATGTTATATCCTGAGCAAATATAAGCAGTTATTTCCGCTACTAGTGTACTGCTGCACATCCGTATACGTCACCTAATGCTTGTTCTCCTAGCTAAAAGCTGAAGTTTATGACTTGCCATTATCTGCTACTTGGCTGCCCTACAAAAATTTAGAAAAATTACCCTTAGGGTAATATAGGGTAATACGTTAAAAAGTTGCAGTGTGAACACTGCAACTTTTTGAATGGTAAAACGCCGGTAAAACGGGAGTAAAACGAGCGTTTTACCCCCCGTTTTACCCAACGTCTAATACGAGCGTTTTACCTGCGTTTTACCCCACAGAGTAAAACGTTGGTATTTTCATTTGAGTAAAATGATGGATTAGTTGAATATTACTACTCTAATTATCATTTTTTCCATTCGCTTAAAATCCCAGCTTTTAAATACTATTATCTGTCTAGAAATCGAGCGTATTATAAACTCTATCTTCCACTCTTCTACAGCCTAAAATATATCCACCGTTTTACACCAGGCTAAAACGGGAGTAATACGCCAGAAAGTTGCAGTGGAAAAAAACTAAAACTAATAGGATCTATAAGTGTCAAAAAACACCTGGGATAACTAAGGCCTCTGTAGCTCAGTGGTAGAGCGTTTGTCTTGTAAACAAAAGGTCTGTTGTTCAATCCAGCACCGAGGCATTATTTTTATTATTTTCACTTACGAAATTAGTGTATGTAGACAATGTCAGGTTGCCAGGTACACACTGACTTTGTGTGTAACTTTTTAAATAATATAAATATCATCTTTTGTCTCATATATATTTTTTTATATACATTTATCCAAGTCTACTCTAAAACTATATCTTTACACATGACAATGTAATTAGTTAATTGAACCATAGAATAACGGATCACTGACAAATCCGTTTCTAATACAAATAAATTGAACTATAAAATAGACGGCTCATAAGCATATAGACCAAGTATGGTTCATTTATGCACTTCTATGCAGTTAATGTCAAAACCTTAATTTGAAGAACCGTATCGATTATGTAAATCAGAAAACAGATAATGGACCAACTGACAGTTGATGGCGTAACTAACAGATAATAAAATAGCTGAATAGTATAAATACAATAGACATCTCATTAATTGCACATTATCTTACTTTCCCATAAAAGAAGAATTTAAATTTTATCTTTGTTTTTCCCCTTTTTATTACAATGTAAATGTTTTTTTTTTTTTTTTTTTTTTGTTTCGACTGTATATCAGATCCATCAGATTATATCAAATTTAATATACAGATTTTAACCTATACAGATATTTACAATCGACCAGCAAAGCGTTTGAAAAAATCTGATTACGACACCTGTTATCTCTATGTACATTTCAATTGCAAGAAAACCAGCCAAACTGGTATTATTTGCAAACGTTGATATATATGTTATCAAACATCTATGCTGTTTCTTTTAATTTATTTACAATTTTTGCACACGTCTATCAATTTCCTCCGATAGCTGAGAAGCAGACAAGCTCCAACTACTGATCATAGTCTTTACATTATTTTGCATCAAATTTTGCATATCACGGGATTTGAGACAAGCCAAAGTGTCCTCTGAATCAGTAATTTCCTTACAAATCTTCTTTTGCAACTGAACGCGGAACAATTCTTTGCCATTTCTAGCAATGGTTTGAATGTTTTGCAATGATTTTTTGATGGATGTTTGGAGATCCACAAAGCTTGCCATCTAATGTAGTATAGTTTAATACACAGTTTGATATTATAGAATCAAGGACTTACGAGAGGATCAGTTTTGGCCTTTTCAGCGGCCTTTCTCTTGGCGTCCTTGCTATTCAACCCCAAGGAACGATTCATCATTTCAGTCAAGATAGTGCCATAGTTGAAGGCCTAAGTAGCAAGATTAGCTCAGCTGAGTTTACGCACAAACATGAAATAAAGTACCTCTAGACAGGTTGATAACTGATGGAATGTGTCCCAGGAAAGAGTTGACTCAGAGAACGCATTGACTTTGTTGACTATATTACGAATAATTTGTCAATTTAAGTCGAAAAAAGTTCCCAACTAGATACTTACCTTGATTGTCCAAGATATTAATAGCACTCTTTAACAATGGAGTAGCATCTTCTGAGGCCTTCATGAGCACCAATGCATTTGATAAATCAGCAACGTAGCGAGCCAACCAATATTCAGGTTCAGTGATTTGCCCCTTGATACCTTCGCCCTCAAGCAATGCCTTTAATTCTTCAACAACAGCAGTCAAATTTCTTCCGCTTTCTTTAGTTTCACTGACAATACTCAAAATATTAAGGACATAAGAGATAACTTGTACCCATACAGTGTTGGTACTAGCATAAGGTTTACAGCTTTCCTCGGCAGTTGGCTTGTCCTGAGCATTACAGTTCAAAAAGACATTGAAATCACGATTATCAGAGCGAGCAGCAATGAACGCGTCATTGTAAGCAATTTCAGACACATCTTGTTCTTGGAAAAATTGAACTGCATACTTGGTTTGGAAGGATGAGTGTATATAATCAAGACGAATGAGTTCAGTTCTTGAGATAGCATGTTGCAAGGATGTATCCAAGCGACGACGGAATTCAATAAATTCTTGAATCTTGGAAAAGGTGCCATATTGATAGGCTTTAACCAACATTTCGGGTGTCTATCGCCATATATTAGGTTGTCTGCTATTTCACTTGATTTCGTATCTTATATTTACCTCAACTTCATTGCTCTTGTAGATGGATAAACCATCATGTAACAAGGACTCGAGTTGATCCACACAGCCAAGAGAGGCGAATCTGTCTGTGAAATAGTGTCTACGGTGAAGATTTAGCACTTGTATCTTTTCAACAGATATAATACTTACAGCATGGTATCGAATTGAATTTGCTTGATCTCCATTGTTCTGTAAATCTCAAAAGGACGTTTGAAAACACCAATCATGGTATACATACGAACCAAAACCAACTTGATTTGAAAGTTGTGGATACTTTTGACAAGAGCAGTTTCCAATAAACAAATGGCTTGAATCAAGAACGAAGCTTGATGCTCTTGGCGATACAAATCCAATAATATATGGCTTGCCAGAATGACAAATTCATCACCATATTGCATTTCAGTCTTTTCTAAACCTTCGCCAAGAGGCAATGCTTCTTGATATTCATTCCACAGTTCATTGACGATGGCAAGTGCTTGCTTTTTATCAGAGACAGGATGAAGACCAAGGAAACGCTCCAATTTTCTGATGTTAACATTTTTGTGTACGTTCTTGATCTTGCCAGGCTTTTCAGTAGCAGGTTGAATGGTTTGCTTGAGGCTTTCAATCAATGTATGAGCCTTTTCAGCATTCAAGATGGAAACATAGGACTGAAGGTCTTCAAAAGCACAATTTTTGGATCCAAAACGAGTGAAATAAGACAAAATGTGTTCCAAAATAACTTTTTCATCTGCACACAAAAGTCAATGACCACCCCTTTGAAAACAACAGCGACAACTCACCTCTCTTTCCAATCTTGTAAAGTCGAGAATCCAAATCCAATTCAGCCAGGAAAGGACCACGCTTCAATAACTTGCTCTCCAACACAGCTTTTTGTGATTCAGCAACCAATTTTTCAGCATTAGCAATAATGCCCTCTTGATCGATCAAAGCATCCATAGCCTCAAAATAGGCCAACCAATGGAACCAGTCATCAGCATTCTCCTTTTCCAATGCTTCTTGACTCATAGCCAACACTAAATCCCAACGTTTGTTCTCGCGCAATAATTCAGACTTGATTTGACGCACTTCGGGATCACGCAATGATTTTTGTCCAAGAGGAGTATCCAACAACAAGTTGAGCGCTTGCTCATTCTTTTTTTGATCCAGCAAGATGAGTAAATACAGGCGCATATGTTCCACTTCTTCTAAACGGTTTTCTTCCATGGCTTTGGCCATCATTCGCTCAGCTAAAACATAACTTAATTGGTTGCCGCTGGATCCTTGCAATGCCAAAGACATGATGGCCCAAAACAAATATTTGTTTTGCTTGAATACTCGATGCAGTTTGACAGCAGCTGCTTGTTGCCCCTTGAAATCGTTGTTGCGGACCATGGCCATAAACCAATGGTTTCCAAACTCTTCGTTTTTAGGTTGTTGATTAGCAGCGTTTTCATACAGCTCGACAATGACCGAATCTACATGATTTGAATGAGTAAAATTGTCTTTAGCTATAATCAGGTACTCACGTTTTCCGAGTTCTTTTAAAGCCATGGTTACTGCTTGCAATGTAGCCTCGTCTGTGGGAATCACCTTCTTGACTTGCTCACATAATTCGAAAGCTTCATCGTCTTTGCCTGTACGAACGAGCACGAGAGCTTTCAAAGCCTATCATTTGCATGTTAGATCCATTTTCGTTTTATCGTTCTGAGAGCAAGCGATTACAAACCTTGGCTAAAGGCCAATCGGGACTCTTCTTCAACAGCTTGGCACAATGTTGAAGAGCCAATTTGTTTTGCCCTTCGTCGAGTGCCTCTGCGGAATGTCGTCAGTATTGTTTGTCTCCCTACCTTTTCTCGTTAGATACTCACCATACAAAGGTCTCAACTTTTTCTCTGTAGCATAGTCCATGGATGACATTTTGTAATATACAATGATAAACGCGACGATGAATGAGATGTAGAACATTTCGATGAAAAATACTTTTGACGTTGAGTTTTAATCAAATGTGTTTGGTCTCAAAAGCCACTATTGAAGGATGGACAAAGCTTGCAAAGTTTTACATTGACTACAATCAATATGCTCTGAATATCATACTGATAGAAAAGACATTTGCAGCTCTATTTGCTTTGAAAACGTTAGACATTGACACAGGATATTAATCATTGTGCATGATTTTCATTTGGCACATACCTTGGACGGCAATAACTCTTCGACATGTTTGATCCCCCGATGTTCATGAATTCATGATTTACAGTGCATTGCAAAAGGGCACTTGGACTCCTTCTCATGTACGTCGCGCGAGAGGTCGTCCAAGCAAAAGCTGCGAAATTGAAACTCGACGTTCCTCAGCTGGCCAGTGGTTTTCACTAACAATTGCATAGGGTTTGCTTGAACTTGTTGTTTGATGTTGATCCATTTATCAGTATATGATTCAAGAAATAGATGCTGTTTTACGTCATGAATCTTTCTCTTCTTTTCTTTTCCTCTCAAATGCAGTTATAAGAAAAGGCTAGCTTATCTAAAAAGTATTCATCAAAGATTTTTCCACATGTTCATGGCCTCAACAACTAACAAACTAGTAATTATAGCTTTAAAATGGCGTAAGTAGCAATGCTCTTAAATAAATCCGACTACAGTGGCAGTACGATGAATTACACCAACGTTCTTGATTGCTTCAGGACGTTTAATAACATTGAAACCATAATTGTTGAAGTATCCAGATCGCAACTACAGATAATGCTTTCTCCTCAGACTAATTCCTTTCCTGAATGGTGGGAAATCCAAGAAAACACAGTACATACGATTGAATATTGTCTCAAGTTGCTGGAGTGTGACATTTCCTCTGAAGAAAGAGACAATCTTAAATGAAAAATCTTCAATAGCTACACTCAAGAAGCTTAAGGTTTGCAAACCGTTAAAAAACAAGTAAAGTTATCCCAGCTATCTGTGAATAATGATACAAGCTAGAACTTTATGGATAAAAGAACAGCACCACTACCAGCTTCCTGGGATGTCCGCATCATACTTGTTCAATACTCTGAACTGATCACCACGATCTTCGTGCGTTTAAACCTCACCGCACCCTAACCTATTTCATTCTCTGATTTTGATTCTTTTTTGCGATACCTAGCACTTGTTGAAGCTGCTGATTTAAGAAGGTTTGGGGCTAGCCTCCAATGATATGTAATTTAACACTATTCAACCTGGCTGTGCAAGAGAGCGTAATCTTTAGTAGCTGCCTGAATTCAAGTGAATATATGGACTCAATGCTTCTAAAGAAGCCTGGAGTCTTCTTGTTATCAACTTCATAGGTCTGAAGGAGCTTACTGTACGCTATTGTTGCGTTAAGATAGAGACCATATCATATATTGGATAACACGTTAAGAAACTAATAAAACTGCCTCACTTGGCTTTCATATCAGTTAAAAAAAGTGCATTGCAAGCTGATGTAATTGGCTGATTTGATGAAAAGTCAACCTATGGCCTCTTGGCACGCGTTATTTGTGTAAAACAATAGCTTCTAACGAGTGAATGTAGCTTTTAATAAGTCAAAGTACTACCAAAACCATCGTTTTAGCTCATCCCAGACCTAAATTTAAATACAGGCATTTAATTTTACCAGAGATCAGGCCACTCAACTTGAGGATTCTATACACGAAGGAGGGGAAGCCTGATTCCAAATCAGGAACAACAGTTTGACGTTTCTACTCCGCTCAGGGGAGTGCTGTTTTCTTCCAGAAACTCGATTTACTATATGTCAATGATTTTATTTAAATATACGGGTATGCGAGGGTAGTAGAGGTACTGAAATGGTAGAAAGATAATAAAAAAAGGGAACTAGTAAGATAATATAAAAAAGAAAAGGACACTTAGAAAATGCCGTTGGAGGGAGCAGGGGAGCCAGACGACTTGTTCTTTTTGGGTTTACCCAATATACGTCTAGTTACCTTTTGGGTGCGAAGGTTTTCTGCTACAGTTATCATTTTATCTACAACATTCATCACATCATTTTCTCTGCAATGTTTTTCACAGAGTTTGGGAATATCGTCATCCTGAATTTCATTATAGTTAAAATCATATTTGGTAAGGCATTTTCAAAGAGAGGATACTTACTTCGTGAACAACCAATGGTGGGATGTCGGGAAACATGAGCTTGAAGGGTTTATGGCCAACTTTTTTTTTGCTATTGTTTGATTCAGATAGCGTTTCGTCCTTTGGGGGCGGTGGTACTGTTGTAAGAGAACTATCTGAACCATTTAATTGTGCGATAGTTTCAGTCTTTTGTTGTTGTGGTGGTTGGGATTGAGCAGGAGTTTGCTGTGCTTGAGATAATTGATTCTGTTGAGGTTGACTCAAATTCTCATTGCTGATGAGTGGTGATACCATGGAATTCTTTGTTGGCAAAGGAGAGATGACTGGAGCAGTAGCATTAAAATCTAAAGAAGAAAAGTTATTCTCGAGGAGCTTTGCTTGGCCATCTTTATCCCGTTGGTGTTCATTCTGCTCTTCGTCAGGCAAAGAATCACTATCGAACGAAACGAGGTTATCCTTTTCCATGGTAGCCTTTTCACGTTGCAGTTCACCGTCTGTGACGGTACCAGCAATACGTTCACCAAATCTGAACTCTTTGATATTATCATCAACACTGGTATCAACCATATCAAAGATTTCATCCACAGAAGAGTAGGCAGCTGTATTAGAAGGTTTTAAGAGCGTTGATTTGCTTGGTTGGGAATAGCTATCTACAAGACCATTCAAGTTTGTCCAAATTTCACCAGTACGAGCAGACTTCTTTGAAGAGACTGCATTATCTGTGTCAATCAATAATGGGGTACTGGCAGCGGCGGGAGGAGTCGAAACTACAGTGGGGGCCGAGGCCACGGCAGGAGAAGGCATAGCAGCAACAGGATGAGCCGCAGCTTTCTGAGGAGAAGGAGGAGGAGGAGCCACCTTTCGCAAAGGTGCAGAAGGCGGTGAATTGGCACTATTCGCAGCATAGTCTGCCCACAAATTATCGGCCTGGTCATTGCTGTTATTGCTGCTATTGTTATTATTGTTATTGTTGTTGCTGCTGTTGTTGCTTCGAGGTGTTGTAGCTCTTCGACTGAATCTAATAGTGGGGGTGGTTGCGGCAGCAGTAATGTTGCGGCCAGATTTACCTATTCAAGAATTTATTAGAGCCATGTTGATATAAATGCTTTAAATCAAAAGTTACCTTGCCATTCGGCAGCAGTGTTCCAATTAGAGGCAGGGCTCTTTACGGTATTCGATTTCTGCAAAGGGGGGAAATCGGCATGGACCTTGATTGTAACATGGTTATCATCGTTATTCCAATCAACACTGTTATCGCAGCTTACTACTGAGTTTGATCGTTGACGGAACTTAGTTGGGACAACACCGTGGAACGAAGCAGGTTCTGTAGAAGTAGCAGAGGCATTGGAATAATTGTAATGGTCATCATCAGATGATGATGAATCTGCCTTGCGGCTCTTCTCACGAACAGTATTGGGTTTTGGCTTGCGATGGCTGATAGTGGTAGTAGTAGTGGTGTTGGCAGTGTGCTTGGAGGCAGAAGGGCCCGAGGCAACAACCCATTCGCCAGGATTTGGCTGGTTCCAGAAATCAGTGTTTCTTTGTGTCTCGATGATATTTTTCTCGTAACCTTGCTGGGCCAAATCATTCCAGGGAATCACATCTTTTGCTTGTCCCCAACCATCACTTTCCATCACTAAAGGAGCATTGCGGTAATGGCCAGACGTCAAGTTTTTCTTTTGGTTAGCAACACCATGCTCCAATGGGCTCTGTCTCCAATCATCCTGATAAGCATCTGCTGTGTATGATGTCCAGTAGTTTTGGTTAGTAAATGATTGCTGCTGCTGTTGCTTTTGAATTTGATATTTTTGCTGTTGTTGCTGTTGTTCCTCTTGAACTTCTCTCAATGACACTCTGGTGGATAATGAGGTTGATGTGGAAGGCGTTGCCCAGTTGTCGTTTACGGGAGCACCCCAGCCACCAAGGTTACCTTCGGGATGGAAGTCATTGTTGACATTGTTGTTCCAACTGGATCGAGACTTGTCGCTTTGAGTAGAAGATTCGTCGTCGTCTCCATTGCCTTGTTCATCATCATAGCTGGCCTCGTTCTCATTATCATTCCCAAAGCTGTCATCATCATCCTCTTCTTCTTCATCCTCTTCCTCTTCTGCTTCATCTTCGTCTTGATAAGGTGCTTCATTGGCAAGAGTAGAAGCAGTAAATCTATTTTTTGGGGGAGCACTAACGATTACGCCATTCGTTGCTACATCATTCGACCACACGGTGGGAGTAGATGGACGCTGGTCAATGCGACTGGGAGCTCTTGAGGCCATCAAACGATCATGCAACGCTCTTGGAGCACCAACATCTAGAAATGAACTGAGTACATCTTGTAAACACCTTGCTACTATAGAGGCTTACCTGCATAATCCTGCGAAACTTGTTCCTCCTATAAAAGTAGTATTGTCTAAATATCGTGCGTTATGGTAAACAAATAAACAGCAAATGTACCTGCGTCGCTTTGGAAATTAAGTCGTCTAATTCTGAAATGGCCATGTTGAGGTAACCAGCAAGACGAATGATTTGATTGCCGGTCAATGTAACCTCTTTTGGGACAGCTTTAGTCAACACAGGGTCAGTGGAGTGTGCCAGCGCATCAATAGATTGTCGAGTGAGTAACAGCATTCTTCTGTTTCTGACTTCGTTGAATGAGCCAAGAACGGTATCGACCAAGTGTTCATAGTGAACCAGCTTGATCTCTTTCAAGTTATCCTGGAAACAGCTGGCACATAGCTGGTAAATATCATGTAGATCGATATCGCCGCATGATTCCAAATAGACTCGCATTAGGGACTGACAGATCTCTCGAGACTTGATCATGAGGCCAAACAGGTTGGAATCAATAAGAGGACAGTTTTGGACTTGGAGCGATTTTAAGAATCTAAAGTCTTCATTGATTACAAATTCTTGGAAGCAAGAGTTGGTCAGTTTGCTGCAGCCAGAGATTCCCAAATGTTTGAGCTGAGTAAAGAATCTTGACAGATGGTGCAGCTCTTCATCAATGATGTACAAGTTTTGAAGCACCAAACGAGTGGGTCTGGCAAATATACTGCCATCATGGACACTATCCAGCACTTCGAGCAACTTGTTGAGATTGTTATTCGGACCAAAGACTGACATGGCGCGGATTTCCAAATCAAGTAATTCTGGACAATGCATTACGCTGTGAGCAATGGATACACTAGTCAACTTGTGGCAACCTTCGACGCGGAAGCGTCTCAAACGCGGGAAACTTCTGAAAGTCTGCTCGGCGTAAGCATCACTCAAGTTGAAAGCGTCTGTAAGGGTGAGCTCGGTCAGCTGTAAACCAGATGCACAAATAACGTCCAGAGTTGCGGCTTGAACGCCTTCCAAAGAGAATTGCAAACAAGACAAATTGGCGGCTTTTTGAGCAAAAGATGATGCCCAAGCTGGCGTCAATCCAAAGGAACCATCCAGACGCAAAGAAGTCAAGCGAGGCGAAAGGGTGTTGAGGTTTACAGGAATTCTATTGGGAGCACCAATAATCACCAAGCTCTTCAAGTTTCTGGCGTATGCAGACAATTGCTCAATATTCTGTAACCCAATGTTGAAGCCGTAGATGGAGATGTGGGTGATGTTCTCACAGACTGAAATGATGCTGGTGCAGATGGCGAGGTTGCTCAAGGCATTTGGTCTGTGTCTCTCAAGCTTTGATTTAGCGATGGGCGGAAAAGGAGTATCCTCATCATGGTCAATGAACACCAGTTGAACGCTTTTCACCAATAAGGCTACCATGTTGTTGCTATTGATTGTACTGAGGAAGATTCTGAGATTTTCAGGCTTTTCAAACTTGATGCTCTCCCATAGCACACTTCGAGCAGCAGTTCTCCATTGTGGATGAATGAGACAAGCTTGGTACAAATCCTTTCTATCAGGCAGAAAGCGACAAATGTGCTCTTTGATGTTGTTTCTCAGGGAGAGGAAGCTGTTTGGCTGTGTCTCTTCAAACTTGAAATCACCCCAGTTGTCTTGAGAGGTCATGCTGTTGAATGAGGCCGGTATGCAATGATCAAAAGAAAAGAAAAAAAAAAAAAAAGACAAAGAGAGAGCGAGAGAGAGAGAGAAAAAAGGCGTTAAGATAGAAAAGGCTACAATTTGAAAACTAACAGTTGAACGTCCGACGCAAAATTTTTTGTAGAAAATGAAATCAAACAATCTTTCAAGGAGGTATATTGATCAATTCTCAGTGTTTTGCATGGTATATATAGAGCTACTGCGCTACAACACTTCTATTTTTGCTATAAACACACGCACACACAATGAAATAAGCACTTTGGATCAGATATTGAATAGGAAATTAATGATAAAACAGCAGTTGTTTTTGATTTTATTGTTTAATGTAATACTAATTCTAAAGAGGGATGTTCATAACTTTTTTTAAGGGGATGTTGTTGATGTTTTAAGAGGAGGCAGGGGCAGCGGAAGCAGCATTTGCAGCAGCGGTGCGATGTTGCTCGGCAGTTGATAATACAGTCATAATTTGATTTTGTTGATCAGCATTTAAATCCTTTGTTAATAGGGTATAAGAAGCACTGTTGTTGGTTTGCATGTTTCTGAAAACTTGTTCAAAACGAATGTATGGATCGACTTCATCTAATGGTGATTCGAATAAGATTTCTTCCTCCATCTCTTCTTCTTCGTCGTCGTCAAGGTCACTGTATCCATCGGCTCCAGAATGCGATGCGGCTTGACTGGCAAGATATTCGAGATACTCATTGTCCTCATCAGGCACATCTTCATCCTCAGCACCTTCCTCGTACTCCTCTTCGTCGCCACTGGGGCCATCAAATCCGCTGAAATCGTCTTCTCCAAAGTCTTCGTCGTCGAATGAACCGTATAATTTCTCCATGCTCTCGCGGTTTTCCATTGCTTTAGGTAAGGTTTGGAACACAGTGATCATGCAAGCCAGGATTTGTGACCAGCCTGATTGGAGTGATGCAGGAATCATTTCTGTAGGCAATTCCAATAAGGAGCAGAGTGCGACGATAACGAGCTTCTTGTCGTGAACACGAGAGAACTTTGAGAGGGTATTGAACCACAAGGTGAAGAATCCTTGAGTCCAGTTGTTCTCTTCCAGGAGACGCAATGTCAAGGCAGGGTTATAGTAGATACAATTGACAACAACCTCGATGCAGTGCACCTTGAATTCAGTTGTCTTCATGGATCCAGTAAAGATGTATTGGAAAGCCAAGTTGAGGAAAGGTGCAATGCACATGTCGACATGACCACGGCAGTTCAACAAAACAGACTCCATCAATTTACAGGCACAGATGCGGTCGTTCTCACCAACACGATCACTCTTCATGACAGTATCAATGATATCAAACATCATACGTTGAACATGTTCATTGGAAATAAACACGTCTTTACCATAAGAGATGTAGTTGTCCAAAGGAGGCAGCATTTCTTCCATGTAATCGATGCCAGAGTCCTTGAAAGCACCGTAGATCAATTCGAATACGCTCCACATAGTAGGTGTAACACGTTTGGCTGAGAATGTGCAGGAATCGATAATCTCAAAGATTTCATCATACAAGTCCAAAATCTTGTTCTCTAAAGTGTAGGTAATGACAGGCAAGAGTGCATTTTCCAGTTGTTGAAGGATCTCTGGTGTGCTCTCGAGACTGAGAATCAATGTACCAATGGTCTTCAAGACACCCATAGCAGCCATTGTTTTATCACTCAATTCATCAATATCGCCAGTGAATTCATCATCATCAGCGCTGGCCAAGGTGTTGCTTTGGTTCAATTCTTCCATAATACGCAAGAAAGTATCACGTAATTGAGTACAGAGTTGCACGGCAAAAGGAGTCAATTGTTCAGCAAATACTTCCACAAACTCTTCCATGACATTAGCCAGTGTGTCGATATCGATTTCGTTGGTTAAATTCAACAGTTCTTGCATGATGAAGGGCAAGTTGGGAGCCATAGCATTGCGGACGCTTTCATGACGAATCATAGGTTGAAGAGCAAGGGCAGCTTGAACTTTGACAGCCAGTTCGGAATCACGAATACAGTCAGTAACACATTGATATAAAGTAGCCAAGTTTTGTTCGTTAGCAAAGTCCAAATCACTGAAATGTCTGGTCAAATCACAGGCACGAGCTCTCAGGAAGGGGTATTTGCTCTTGAACTCGGGGAAGACATGGGTAACAAAGAAGGGCTCCATCATGTTGGCAACAGGAGACTTCTTTTGCAAAACCTGATAGGCCAAACCACCAATCATGCACAGAGCACCGTCCTTTTCCTTGGGGTTCTTTTGATCTTCGGGAGCTTCCAAGTACTTGTTGAGAATACCATTGACAAAGTTCAAGATACCCATGAATGTGTACTTTTTGCGATCACGGGCCAAATCAATTAAAAAGTTCATGGCGTTGGTTTGAGGAGAGTGGAAGTCTTCCAAAGGATCCACCTTTTTGTGCACAAATTCAACTGGGTCTTCATCCCAGAGTTCTTGATCTTCGTCAGAGAAACAGAGTTGAGGGAAAATAAAGTGAGCAACCAAAGTCTCGACATGAGGCTTCAGCAATTGCCAGGTAGTCTTGTTCTTGACACAATCAGCAAAGAAGGAAGAAGTCAAAGCCAAACACTTGCTGGGAATCCAAATTTCCTTCTTGATCCAAAGCTCAATTTGACCTAAATAGGCTTGTAAGATGTTGGGTGCGAAATTGGCAGAAAATGATTTGGCGAATGCATTGTATTCGGGTGTGCTGCGAGGCATGGTGGCGAGGTTACCATACTTTGAGAAGAGACGGTTGAGACAATGGTAAGCCCACTTCTTGGTCTTCCACCAGGGAAATCTATCACGTTCATCGGCATCGGTAGGTAATGCTTCGTTGGGAATCTTCTTTTCAATCAACTGCAAGAACAAAGTACCCCAAGGAACGAGGGAGCTGGGGTCTTGGAGACTTTTGGGGAGCTCAGCTTGGATGCCTGCATGATAAATTTTGAGTGCCAATTTGAGCATCTCGGCTGCTTCAACGCTATCTGAGGAAATGAGTCCAGAACAAATGTTTTGGATGGCGGGGAAAGTCAACTTGATCAACTGTCTGAAAGGTTCACGTTTGGTTCCTGTTCTCCATCTATACAAACCACATTAACAACCTCGAAGCTCTCTTTAGCCAGCTTAAATATAGCAACTTACTGATAAACTCGAACAACCTCACGCAAAGCCAACAAACCAACATAAACCAAACGAACATCAGTTGAAGTCAAAAGTCTCTCAAGCTCGCTGACAAAGTTGGGCCAGTTATCAGGAAAGTCGTTAGTCAAGATGGTGTTTAAGGTGGATGTAAGTTGCACTCTATATAAACGATGGAATTGTCAGTCCATCTTCCCTTCCCGCAATGGATCACACAACTTACTGAACTTGGTTAGGAGCAGTAACCAATGCTTGCAAAATAGTTTGCTTGACCATGTTACGATCCTCGTTGTTGATAGGTACTGCAGATTCACGCTCACCATCCCAAGCTTTGTTCAAACGGTTCTTGAAATAGATGGCAGCTAATACCATGTTTTACATCAGTCGTGTGTTCCCATTCTTAATATTCCCTATCATAGTATTTACCAGCTTGACGTGCACCCAACTCGAGCTCTTCGGAAGCAAGGATTTGCAAAACGATAGGCAAAAACCCATTGTTGGCTTCAATCTAGTGCGACAAAAAGTCAGTGATCATTTTCCAAATGAACATCCACCACAGCTACTTACATTTCTGATGTTTAACTCTGCTTGCTTATGAACATTTGGATCAGGATGGTATGTAGCAACAAATAACTGATAAGCTGTATTCTGGTCCATATTGTCGCTTTATTTCTTTTGTTGGTTCCAGGATAAAAATAAAAAGAGGGGAAGAAAAGAAAGGTACACTGTATTCCAAACATTTGCTAGAAAAACTTTTTTGACCAGTGACTGTTGATACCTTCAAATGTTGGGCTTTGATATCCTTTGGCTTTATAATTTGTATGTAAAATACACAAAAAACAGGCTTAAAAAGGAGGCAGCTTCTATTGCGTAACTACGCTCAAAGACCCTATGTGAAAGCAGGCCTTTTTTTTTATTAGACTTGCATGTGCTGATCGCCCCCTTTCTTGGTACCTTTGTTGTTGGATGTCAGATGTGGTTCTTTTGATTTGATTCATATACCGCCTATTGACGATTGATCTGCTGGATCAGACACTATACTGCAGTATTCGTTGGCATGTGAGGGAAGAGTGCTTTCTTCATTTCTTTTCTTGGAACCCCATACTATTTGAAAGCGATTTGAAGCTTGATACTTAACGGCATCTACTAAAGTGATCTACAATATGGACCTGAGAGTATCAAACGGCTTTCAGCTAGTGCGCCAAAAGCGAAGTATGGAGAATTTTGTTTGCAAATTATGATGCAGAGCTTGAAACCGCATCAGATTTGTGCAGTAATAGATCAAGCTTAACATTTACGAGAATGCCCAACACCATCTGTTCGGCACACAATACTAGTCATATAAATCATCCGGAGCATTAGGAAATCGCAATTGTGTACAATGTAACTTCTAATTCTTAGAAAGCGCTGGTTACTGTATAAATATTTAGGGCTCATCTTATACTAGAACTTTCAACTATATATTCTTTTCTGATTGCATATCTCTGTAATTGATACAAACAACGAATGGCATCTCTTTAAAGCCATCTGCACAATTATTACTCACTGCATTACTTATTTTTACTTTTTGCGAAAATAACCGTTACTCATACGCATTTTGTAGTTGATAGTCAGTCAATGGCATATTTTGAAGACTGAAAGGACCCTCTTTATAAAATTGAAACTATCAGAGGACGTCTATAATGTTGGGTAATGCATCAAGTCAATAATGATTATGAGGTTGTGCTAAAAGTACCTTCTAAGCTTGTGTACAATGGTTTTTATATATAATTGTCATCACGTAGCATCCATGCAGAATTAGTTACTGAAAATATCAACTGCTTTCATGGACAGTTGTTGTTAGGGCAAGAGCTGGCTTTAAAATATTTGATTTGTTTTTTTTCCATAATGAAAGAAATCGGCTCGGTTGATTCCCAAATATCGTTTTTGGCAGATTCAACTATATAAACTACAATTGTCATACCTTACTTCCTAATACATCTAAAAGTAGCTTTTCGCGACGGATCTAATGGTGCTAATCGCATTAAGCTTTATAACAAAGAATATTGAGCAATTCTCAAAAATACGAAAAGTGATTTATGGCCAAAATGTCGAGATTCTGCTTATAAAGGTCTCACAAAAGTAATTTCAGATGTTGCCCTGAATCAATATAATCTATTTGATATTATATACACCATAGTAGAAGCCTTCATTTTTGGGGTCAAAAACGCGATCAATTGATTTTTGATGTTTCGGTAAAGGGGTAGCTCACGGTTTGGATCGACTTTCATCGATGTTTTCTTGATCCAAAAAAAAATTGAGAAAATGTATCAGCAACTAACTGCTAGTCGATAGCACTTGTTTGGTGCTATTCTAGCGGTCTAAAACAGCCTCTAACTCGAGAAATCGTCCATCAAATACATCACATTTTGGCAGTGTTTTAGCATGATATTGAGTAGTAAGGCTTAAGGCAAGTATGCTGCCTGCCCGCGTATGAAGCGTTTCCGTTTATGTAGACCTGTGGTATCCTAAAAGAGTCATATACAAGTGAAATTATGAAGGTTTTAGCGCAGTTTGTGGAGCTTGATGTCTCTGTGTATTTACAAATCTGTGCATCTGTAAGTAGTAGCTTTCGATTACGCAGAGTGTTCAGATGGTGCGAAGAGCAGACATTGGTGGCGTCAAAAGTAGCAAGTGTTATTGACAACCTCAAGAACGTCGCAAGCCCTCTAGAGATGCCCGCTCATTCAACTGGCACCTCTGACTAGCTCAATTGGATCAAAGTGCTACGGTACATGTCGCAAAGTGCTACGGTACATGTCGCTTTGATATCGCCTATGCAGCTCAAAGTATAACGCAGAAGATTTATACCACTGTCATCCCTAATTTCATGTCTTACAAGCAAGTAATTTTTTTTAGGTATTACTGTTCTATCTGTACCATTTTCAAAATGACGAGTTCAGGTTATCAAGTTTATTCAAACTAAAAAGCATTGTTTTGCGAATACAGAGCTCAATTTATCAGCACATCCTCCAAAAAATGAGCATTATTTTACGTCATGAGATGTCAATCTATCAACATTTCAGTATAAAAATTGGATTTGAAGATTTTTTCTTTTCCTTCCAAATGTGGATATAACAAGAGACAACCTTCTGAAAGGTATCTATCAAAGCTCTTTTCATGTGTTCATAACCTCAAGAACTAGCAAACTAGTAGTTGTATTTCTAGGATGGTGTAAATAGTAATGTTGGATGGCGCAAACGGTATTACCCCTTTTAAAATTGTTGAGATCGGCTAAAGGTTGAGACTTCCTCTCAAAGAGTATGTACATTGTACTTAAAGCAGCAGCCCTCCTAATGTGCTTCATTCTAAAAATGCCGAAATAATAAAAGCAGACGATGAGCGAGTAACTACCAGAGCCAAGAAAGGTATTCTCCTGCTGCCTTTACTTTGGGGAGGGAGTTTGATGAGATGAACAAGTCCAAGGATTACTTTGTAATGGAATATGTTATGCCATTGTAGTAAATCACTATTTAGCGATCTATTGCTATTCATTCATTGGTAGAGGAAAAAGATGAAGAGGATACCACCATACCAAAAGACGCTCATATCTCAAGCTTCGAACGTCCAGCAGTTATGAAAGATACAACAAGCGTTTGTCAGGATGTCGACAGCAATAGAAGCAATGGATCATTAAACGATGCTGCGTCAAATTACTTTGAGCTTGAAGGCCATCAACACAAGAAAATGGTGGTCTACTTGCTTGAAGCAGTTGATTTACATCCAGTCCAGTTCCAGGGCCAGGTAGGAGGTACTTTCACAGCCTTCGCATCAAGAAGGAGTATAAAGAGGCACATAACTGATGAGTTCAAGAAGGAAAAGACTTAGAAAGCAGCAAAAATGAGTGATAATGCTAAACCAACCACCAAGTGTTTGCATACAATCAAGTTTGAAGCCTCGAAAATTAGCGACAAGACTGATTATCAATATCACTCACTCCTGGCAAACGACTCGTTTTCCGAGATAAGCCAAGACGCTATCAACATACTGAATAGCTCTTGGAGACAAAGACCATACATAGCTCAAGCTCAAGGGGAATTCTTGTGTGGGGCTATATTGGTGGACGAAAAGCAGATATTGTCGATCAACTGCGGAGAAACATACTCGAAACTCCCATCCGTCGATGTTCATTACGAACATTACTCTGGCAATCCTCAAATACACTCACTACCTTTCCTGGGAATACGATGCACCAAAACCAGAGTCTGCGAATTGGAGGATAAGCTCATAATTGGCACTAATTCCATCATTATTTTGATTACATCTACACTATTTCATAGCAAATATATAGAGGATCATATCTGCTACATCTGTGAATAGCTTCCGATACTGCAAAACACTAGTATTGTGCAGAATACCCTTTTTTTTATTATTTTTCTATACATTTAAAATTTATACATAAGAGAGGAAGACATCCGTCTAAATTTAATACTTGGTAGAGTGTTGTTTTCTAAGCAATTTCTTTTCCTTTTCCTTTTGATCGAGCAATTGTTTTCTTCTATGTAATCCATCCCTTGCGGCAGTTGACAAGACTTTAGCGACCAATTCAACACCTCTGATTGAATCATCGTTGGCAGGAATAGGATATGACACAAGACGAGGATCGTAGTCTGTATCTGTGATTGCAATGATGGGAATGTTGTTTAATTGAGCTTCTGAAATAGCGATTTTGTGTTCCAATGGGTTCAACAAGACGATGAGATCAGGCTTGTAGGTCTTTGGTGGACGTCCAGGATCCTCTGGGTCAGGTGGTGCATGACGACCAAGCACTTGGTGTCTGTTGGTCAATGTACCGGGAATCCATTTGGATGAAACGTGAAATCCATCACAATAGCGTGCTGCTTCGATAGTCAAATCCTGGAAGCCGGGACGAGTACCGACAAACAAGATGGAGCCACCACGAAGTGCCACTTCCCGAGCAACATTACAAGCTCTTCTCAAATAGACCAGGGTATGCTCCAAATTAATAATACTAATACCTTCACGAGTACCGAAGATGAAAGGAAGGGTAGCGGGTTCCCACAAACTGGTGGAATGTCCAAGATGAAGACCGGCTGCCATTAATTTAGAGATGGTCATGTTGTATGGTGTGATGGGTTCGACTGCTGATGCAACTGCTTGGCGAATAGGCTTTTTGAGAGATGTAGATGTAGGAGGAACTAAGTATATGAAATGTTAGAATTTACGCACGCATGCCATGCCAATCTTTCTTTCTATCTTTTACCAAGTGATTCAGGAGTGACCTTTTCATTTGAGGTAGAAGCTTGTGCTTGTCTCAAAGAGTTGACAGTTGACAGAGGTCTAAGAAAGCAGTCTATGTGATAGCCAAGTGTTAACACCATTGATCTATACATGCCGACATGCAACATGTTACTTACTTTGGTGAGATGCAATGCCTCTAGCAGAGGAAACTGTCTTGTATAAAGCACGGGATGCCATGGTTTATAAAGATAAAGTAGTATAGAAGAAAAAAAAAAAGTGTAGTAAGCCTTGGAATTTCAATTTGCCTAGGGGTCCCCACCTTTCGGCCTTGATAAATTTTACCTTCTGAATGAAAAAAATTGACATTCTTTCCAATCTCCGTGGGACATTGATCCCCTTCGTGACGTCTGAGTAGTGGATGCTGGTGCCTGATTTCCATGAAGAAATGCTGCTATACAGTCCAATAACGAAAATCCTGTCTACGTTTACATTGTTATTGCATAAACCCCTTCAGTTATTACTTGTTTTAACTGAGATGGCTAAAAGGAAAAGCTTCGGCTGCTACGAAAAGGTTTAGATCCTTGGTTTGCAAAATTCAAACATGTCTTTTTCTAGGATTGAGAACATCCGATGTGGTGATCTATAGAGTTATTCAGCGCTACCAGAACCCTACCAAGGTAACATGTAGAGACTCTGTACGCATCTTCAAACGCTTTACGCTAGATACAACAGAGCTTGCGCTATTTATTTTAAAAAAGATAGATGGGCTACGTTGCTTACCATCTGCATGAGTCTTCCTGTCAAAGTTTTCAATGATGCTGCTCCAACAGTGACAGGTGCGCCTTTGCCAAAAATTGAGGAGGAAGAACGGAAGAGCCAAAGTGCTTTGTGCTGCTTCTATTTTATCTACAAAAGAAGGATGAAGGCGATGCTTTTGAAGATAAAATGCTCGAGATGTAAAGACATTGTTGGCCAAGGACACAAGCAAAGTAATGCCTCAAAGAAAAGTGCATGTAGACAGAACGACAAAACTCTTTTGGAAGAGCACCTGCATCTCTACCGCCACTATACAATATCTTCCACACTTGAAGCTCACTATTGTCGATATTCATGTGTTCTTTGTTGGGCACCGGTTTTTGAGTTGCATCTAGATCTTTTTGCGAGGGAATGGTCTACTTTTTCTAAACATGTATCTTTGCATATACACTGTTATGTTGACAAGACTTTTCAACAGTATTAAATGTAGCTTGAATACCATTGCTTTTTGTGAAGAGTTTAGAGTAAATTTTGAAGCCTATGTCATTGTTGTGAATGGTACCACCATGCATGTATTTACATTGCTGAAATTCATATTTCTTCATTTAATTGGACTCTGATCAGGCTATCTTCGTTACTATTATACTTGTTTTTCTTCATTGAGCATCAATATTAGAAGCATGGCAGTGAGTAGATTATCGAGCAAAATTCTGAGGCTTCATCTTTGGATAGTTCTTTCTTGCTAGTAAGTGCATATTGCATTGGTATCTATCGTTCGTTTCTTTTTTTTTAATTGATTCAAACCACCATCTAGTATATAAAAAACCTGTGTAGAATTGAAAGGCGTATTGAATGACACTAACGTTGAATGGTGTGGTCGGCGCTGGGCGGTTCAATTCGACATGATGATTTCTGTCGTTTTCTGCTGGTTTTTCAAAAATGGAAGATAAGACATCTAAACAACTCTCTGCAGACAACACCATATACTACAGCAAGCAAGATTAAAGTCATCATACTGCCTATTGTTTAAATAATGGGTTTCGATATACATAGGAGGTGTGAAAAGAAGCTTTTTACGATTACAGAATGCTTTAATATGAATAGACTTTTAGTCATCACAGTTTTCAGAGGTATTTCTAACCAGAGGCTAGCAGAAAATATAGAGATATTTAGAAATACAAAGAACATATCAAAATAATACAACTGAGATTGTTCCAATGTAGAACAAGATGTGCGAGCTGTGATACATAGCATGTGTTTTGTGTCGTTTGAACTTCAAACAAGATGCAAATAAAGAGATATGGCCATATATACCTTATATTCGTATCAAATTATTTTTGATGGACAGAGAAAGATACTAGAAATAGCCGAGTAATCCAACAAACGACCTTACCAGTCGCCATAGAACATATACAGCCAGCATAAAACAAAGCTTTTTAGTTTGAATTAACTCAATAACCAAAAGTCATTATTTTGAGATAGTGCAAGTAGTAATACTATACTGTAAATTATATGAGGACAGCTCTGACATTGATTCAGATGTGAATAAGCAAAGAGAAAAGAAACCAAAAGAGATAAAGGAGGGGAAGAGATAAGAAGTTCGCGTATTGATGCTCTTTGGATCATTGATATACTAGATCCATTATGCAAGCTTAGAGACTTGCTGAGAGCAATGGATAGAACAACGACAACGAACCAATGACCGCAGCATCGCAAATGTAGTTATCTAGTGTATAAAAGCGTACAATATTTGTGCTGCCAGTGTGGCAATTGCTGATGTTGGATGACAGAATATTCAAATGCAAAAAAAAAGACTTCAGGCGCAGGCTAGATTGCTAGTACAGATATTTCTCTAGATCTCAGTACTGCCATTAGAGCTGGTAATGTAAATATGTACCTGATTCCGTGTACCCGTCAATCACTCGCTTTTTAATTTTCAGTCATCGTATATTATATCTTGTGCTCTATAATATAAAATAAATTACGATCCTCCCGTGTCTAGATGCAGTACAAAACAACAAAAATGTATGGTCAAGTTTTGTGGCACGATTCCAAAAAGATAAATAAAACGTCTCAAATCAGTGAGATGCCATGGTGTAACACTATTTAAGTGGATACTCATCCTTCTTGAAAATAGCAAATTTATATTTGAGAAGCTTTTTCGATTGACGCTAAACTGTAAAAAAAAAGAAAAAGTATAGTGATTTCTAAAATAAAGAAAATAAAGAAAACAAAGTTCACTTGCTTTGGCACCTTTATTGGGTAGAGAAGAAATTAAGTACAATCACATATGTCTACTTGTAAAGCTCACCAGTCTTTCTCTTTTTCTAAATACGGAAATTGATGAATATTAAAACGAAGTCATCTCGAGTAGTCATATACTTATTGACTGATTATGCTGTTTGTCTGAGCAATGCTGCCGAAATTGTTGATCTGATCAGCTATTTTGGCCGAGGAAGTCAATGCGCTTGTAGCAGAATGCATCGTCAATAGAGCCACAGGCACCCTCATCTTCTCTTGTGGAAGGACCGGCAAAAACGTTACAGCATCTTCTGCCAAGTACACTGACACAGGTCTGTTGAATGTACAGACAGAAAGTAGACTCAAGAAGTAATTTTCGATTGAGCTAAAAAAATTGATTGGCCGGTAAAAAGTTTGAACGCACTGAGAAATTCTTGATTGGTAAAATAAAAAAGGTTGGTTTCTATTTGATTCTTAAACGCAAATCACCGTACAACACTGACCACCTTTGCGAGCGCCATGAGCCTTGTCATTGTTTTTCTTTATATTTCGGTATCTTTTGAGTAAATGATAAACTATATTTTATATACATGGTGTATTCGATAGGAAACGCACATTGTGAGAATTTTTCATTTACCTATTCGAGTTGATTTCTACAGTGAAGAAATGGCAAGACATGTGAGGATAAGCTTTTTTGTGTGTCGAAGAGATAACCGATTTTTTTTTTTTGTGTGTGAGTCTGATATGATAAACCATATTTTTTCATTGCTCGACATGTAATCCACACTAGCCAGTATTTAGCGATCAAATGCCCTTTTGCTCTATTGTCTGCTCCATATGTCCTAGGTTCAAATAGCAAATGCACGGAGGCACTCGTATCAACAGCACAGATGAAATGTTACACACCTTCAATTTCGAGCAAGAAAAAATTTAAAGGTTACTCATCATCTCTAATCTACACTTTGTTTGAAAAATCGGAGTTGAGCCAGAACCAATCTCCAGTTACATACCATCCTAAACCTAATCAAATCAAAATTGTAACCATGGATCAAGAAACTACTATAAATACGAGAAGGAAATTCCTTGTTCTACAACCAAGTCTCTTTCTTCCTTTCTGTTTTATCAAACACTAACCCTTCCCCCCTCTTTCATAATATACAAAAATGACTTGGGTTGATAGAGTGAATGACTTTGTTGCTCATTCGAGAGTCGGCAAATTCTTTCAATTGGACGGATCTGGTGCTAGACGTGAAAGAAAAGGCACAAGATTCATGACTGAAATCCGTGCTGGTTTAACCACATTCTTTGCCATGGCTTACATTATTTCAGTCAATGCCTCCATTATTAGTGACAGTGGTGGAACCTGTGAATGTGTACCAACAGAAACTGATCCCACCTGCGATTTGAACGACGATTACATGGCTTGTGTCTACCAAGTCAAATTAGACATGATTATGGGTACCACCATCATTGCCTTGATTTCCAGTTTCTTGATCGGTGTCTGTGCCAACTTGCCTATTGGTATGGCTCCTGGTATGGGTCTCAATGCTTATTTCACTTACACTGTTGTCGGTTACCATGGTTCTGGTAAGGTCAGCTACGAAACTGCCTTGGCTGCTGTCTTTATTGAAGGTATCATCTTCTTGGTCCTCTCCATCTTTGGTATCCGTCAATGGCTTGCTCGTATCATTCCCATGAGTATCAAGATTGCTATGGGCTGTGGTATTGGTCTTTATCTCTGTTTCATCGGTCTTCAATCATCTGCTGGTATCGGACTGGTTAGACTCGATTTATCTACTCTTGTTACCCTCGGTGCTTGCCCTGCAGAGGCTCTCAGTGCTGATGGTGTCTGTCAATGGGGTCGTATGACTAACGGTACTACTTATATGGGTATGCTTGGTCTTGTCATCATGGCCATCTTGTTGCTCTACCGTGTCCGTGGTGCCATCTTGATCTCTATCGTCTTTATTGCCATCACCTCATGGCCCCGTAACAATGCTGTCACCTACTTCCCTTATACCACTCAAGGTGACCTTATGTTTAACTTTTTCAAGAACGTCGTCTCCCTTCACAAGATGGATCATGTCCTCGGTAGATTCGACTTCAACTTGAGCGGCAAGGACATCTGGATTGCTTTGATTACTTTCCTTTACGTTGATATCATGGATACCACTGGTACCATGTACTCCATGGCCAACTATGGTGGTTTTACTGATAAGGCTGGTGATTTCGAACACTCCACCTATGCTTTTATGACCGATGCTGCCTCTATTTCTATTGGTGCTTGTTTCGGTAGCTCCCCCTGTACTGCTTTCGTTGAGTCTGGTGCTGGTATCGCTGAAGGTGGTCGCACTGGTATCACTGCCATTGCCACTGCATTTGGTTTCTTTGTTAGTATCTTCTTCTCTCCTATCTTTGCTAGTTTCCCTCCATGGTCTACTGGTCCTGCATTGATTGTTGTTGGCTCAATGATGCTTTCAGGTGTCCGTAATATTAACTGGGATTATCCTGGAGATGCTATCCCTGCTTTCATTACCTTGACTGTCATGCCTTTCACTTACTCTATTGCTTATGGTGTCATTGGTGGTATTATCTCTTACATTATCATCAATGGTTTCGTCTACCTTGTTGACAAGCTCTCTCGTGGTTACATTCGTCCTGATTACTCTCAACGTGAAGATTGGTGGACCGCTGCTCTGAGCCGTCCCTTCTTGCCTACTTGGGTTCGTTTCTTGGTTGCCAAGTCCAGAGGCCAACCCTTCGACTGGCATCAAGATGAATACGAGTTTGAAGATGATGAGCCTCAAGATGTCATTCATGAAGACGACCAACACGAAAAGAGAACTGCCTCTCAAGACCGTATTGTTGACAACATCAGTGCTCACAGCTTGAACGAAACAACCTCCGTCTCTTACAATGAGAAGGTGATGCATTAAACACCTTACTATATAACCTTACCTTTTTCTTAATATACAAACATGTACTATTTATCTACTCTTACTTTCATTATTACACTATATTCCATAGTTGATCAAAATTAATAACAATAAAAAAAAACATTTGACATGTTTATTCTCACAGTCTAAAAAAATATAGCCTTTCCGTCCATTTATTCTAATAACGCATAGTTGCATGGTATTGTGTCAGGTACCCTGCCTACGCTATTAAGCCAAACTCTAATCATGGAAGCTTCTCACAGTGGTAAAGGCATTTTATAAGACTTACATTTGTACAACTCGATGTGCATGTCTTGGCTTACAATGATTACATTTATGTATGTACAACATGTTTTTGAATCCTATGTATATCTGTGCTTTAGATCTGCGTATTCTTGAGACTATATTGATCGCAAAAGCTATATAATGACGATGATAATGATATCAATAGTTTCCTAGTAATAATGATAAATCATTTTGTTAGCTCTTTTGGTCATCATTTTCATGATAGTAGTCTTCAGTTTTTCTTAAACACGCTTTTGCGGCAACAGATGGATTGTTGACCTTCCTTTGTTCGTCATTTACAGTTAAAGATCTTTCTCAATCCATATAGGATTGAACAACAGCAAACATTACTTGGTCATTACCAATAGTGTTATAGAGAAAAAAAAAAGATTTTTATTCAATTAGAGTTATAAATGATACTTGTTAAGGAACTTGATTCAGAATACAAATGTCTATCTACAAAAAAAAAAAAAAAAAAAAAAAAAAGTCAGTAAAATGTCTATTGCTAGGTGTCAATGGTTGTTAGGCCTCTACTAGTCTAAGACTGAGTGCAATACCCAGTGATCCGTTCAAAGCCTAACCATGTTGGCGTTCTGCTACTAACCAAGGATGCAGTGGCCCAATGCGAATGTTCTCTTACTAAACCAAGACGTGTAACTGTTAGGCCTTTACTAGTCTAAGACTGAGTGCAATACCCAGTGATCCGTTCAAAGCCTAACCGTGTGGAAGTTCAGATAACACTACTAGCACTGGTGCATGTGGACTTTCGCTTACTAACCACGACATGTACACATCAACCATTTCACTGAGTAAGATATAAAAACTTACCTAAAACTAATTTCCATGAGAAAGAAAGAAAAAATCATCTGCATCCAACAACAAAATCAAAACATGGTGCTGAAAAGGGGGCTAAACGTTTTTAACAAACTAGTCACTGATCCTTATTGGATAACATTAAGATAAAAAATTCAATATTGTCCAAGTAATAACCATCATGACCTTGAATAGTAGAGACATCAGGCTCTATCATGATCTTCATGGAAGAAGGTGTTTTTACTCTTGACATGGCAACATATAATTGATCATGACTGAATACCTGTGATGCGAGATATAGGCCAGTTGAGTTAAGTGTCTGTCCTTGGGCTTTGTTGATGGTCATGGCAAACGCCAATCTCAGGGAGGAATTGTATACGTACGACCTAATGTTTCTTTTGAATTCCTTGCTATCATTGTCATTACTTCTAAAAGCCTGGCCAAGACGTCAAAAATTGCGCTTTCAGGAAGAATTTTAATATCTCCCAAGGAGCAGCACAACAGGCATTGTGGTTAAGAATTGCTGCCTGTCATCGCCCTCTCAGAGATTCACATGAAATCGACATCATTATTATGCCATTCCTTTCATATTCTTGTAGGTTAGAATTTCTAGCAATGCTGTGATGAGGCTGGCCATTAATGAAAAAGCAGGATTCATTGTACGATTGAAGTGTCTGCTTCTTGAATGACCCTCTCTATTGCAATAGCGACATTTTACAACGGTTGGTGCTTCCATAGCTTCTACGATGTTAGTGTCTGCCGACTGAGCATTGTTCATTGCGCAAGCAAACTGCATTCGTCTGGAATGGCCTTCTGGACCGCAGTGTGAACAGGCGGTTCTTTCCTCAACTGATTCTTCCGTTTCAGTGATTGAATATGCTGTACTAACTTGTTCGTTATTTTATCAGTTGTTTCTAACGATTTTTTCGGTTCCTGTAAAAAAAAAAAAGAGTCTTGATAGTGAATAATGAATGCCAGAAAGTTTATTTACATACTTGTAGACTGACCATAAGGCGTCAGTGTCGAACCTTGTCTATGGCAACGTAGAACTCTTGAAGAAAAGGGATGATCGCGAGACCGTAAATTACTTTAAATCGACTACTGATTTTAGAGTTTAAAAACTGTGATTGTAAAACTACTTGATGCATAATTTTAATAGTATAGGATATATGTCACAAGTTTGAACTAAATGAAATATAAAATAAAATACGTTGAACTCGCTTTTTCTCATTGTTTGGTTATAAATTGTATCATTGAAACAGCCAAAAGACTTTTAGGCGATTGAGGCTGATCCATATTTGGCCAATTTCAGTGTCAGACCATAAACAGACTACGCAAAACGCCGTTGATGCTCTTTACATCTTAATGATGATCAAGTAATGCTTGCTGTTGCTCAATTCTACATGGATTGAGACGAAAAGAAGAGAACAGCCATCCAGATCCAACTTTTATATCGAGAAAATGTCGATAAAATGATTTCAATGACCCTTTTCTTGTAGACTGATAAATTGAGCCACATTGTATTTCTGTTGCAGGATAGGCGATGCTTTTTAGTTTGAATAGACTCGTTAGTCAACATTCTGATAAAGAGCAATATCCCTGTATTTCGATCACTCAAGCAAAGGTGATAGGCATTCTTAGATCAAAGACAGTAATATGCTCATAATGCTATCCAGACTGAACGCAAGATCGATATCCACAAATGGATGTCCTTTTCAAAGGTGCTAAAGTACCCAAGCAATCGTGGTGTTTCAAAAGCTGCAAATGAGATGGCAAGGTATTCATCGGGGATTTGTCCACACCAAACTGGGCATCTTATGTGTGCCCATGTCAAATGAAAATAAATTCTCTCGTCTTTCTTTTTCGCACAATAACATTGATATGGCAGTGATTAGATCGATAACAGGAGCCGTCAATGCTGTGTTCTACAGTGTGTCGCTATTTGGGTAATACATCGCCACCATGTAAACATTCAGCTGTTTGTATTTATTGACTTCAATTAGCGTGGCAGGGACTATGAATTTTATACAAATCACATCGTTTGTGCTGCGACCCTTTTCTGAGCGATTGATGGTCAGAATCAATTCGAAGCTTGTGGGCACTGTATGGAAAGTGATGCAGTATGTGTTTGAGGTACGTGTATGATATCTGATTGGAAAGCTCTATTAACACGGCACACATTTGTAGCGTCGCAAAAAAGCTCACATCACCTTCTCGGGAGACAAGATCCCCTACAAGGAAAATGCATTGATTCTGGCCAATCACCAAGCATGGACAGACATTTATCTCATTCATTCAGTAGCAAATCGACGAGATATGCTTTATAATTGCAAAGTAAGTGCGTCATTTATGCAACTTTACTATGATATTGGACTAACCGTTTTAACCATAGTATTTCGTCAAGGATTCCATCAAATATGTAAGTGTTTGCTAGCTGGTACAATGCATAGCGCTAAAATCTGACATATAGCTACCATTCTTTGGCTGGGGCATGTGGGTAAGCAATCATGACGAGACAGAAACTGGACATCGACTCATGATTTATGTAGCTCGCAGGATTCATTTACGTGCGCCGTAATTGGACTCAGGATCAGAAAAAGATCCAAGCAACATTTAGTACCATGAAACGATTAGAAACGCCAGCGTGGATCATCAACTATGTAGAGGGATCTAGAATCACTCCCAAAAAACTTCTGGAAGCACAAAACTTTTCAAGAGAACGAGGATATCCTGTCATGGACAATGTTTTATTACCGAGAACCAAAGGGTTTGTGAGCTGTGTCAATGAATTCAGAGGCTCTCATATCAAATATGTCTATGATTTGACTATTGCATATAGACAAACCACCAATCTCAAAGGGATCAACCAGGCGCCCAGCATGGTTCGAGCTCATGTGCATTCATTGTGGCCAGAATACGAATTCCATGTCAATGTGAGAAGATATGCTATTGCTGATTTACCAGAAGATGAGAATGAGCTGGGAGATTGGTTGAGAGCTCGTTGGGCAGAGAAGGATAGTATTTTGACTACTCTAAAAAAGTGCTGGATCGGTGGACTAGATCAAAAGATCATGTGGAAGGAGACCTCCTGGTAGAGGAGCCGAATAAATAGATTGTATTATTAAAAATTCTTTGTGTTGTAACTGAGAAGTTGGCACTTGATTCTGCCAATTGCTGTAGAGCGTCATTTCAGAGTTGTTCAAGTGATAGACTGTCAATTCCCATTTCTCGGGTCACTTGAACTGTTCACGCAAGCAGTCTTTTTGAGCCTGCTGACAGACAGATAATAATAGAGTTTCACTGAAACTACGCGTGTCCCCCCCTCACCCTTTTTATTCCGTAAACATGTCTCCAGCACCTACGAATTCACTTGAGCAAGTATCCAAAGTACTTCAGCCCAATGCCGCTGTCTCTACTACCGAGAAAGTAGCAGTACTTCAAGCATTCTCTGCAACATTGACAGGTATATAGAGATACCAAAAAACCCACTTACTGACAACGATACTGACAACAGTCGAAACAGAAAATCTTACTTTTGAGAAATCAGCAGAGATTCTACAAGTTGCACCTCTCGGCTTGTTTTATTATGGATTTTCTGTTGAAGACGATCAATTAACAGCAGTACTATGTGATCTTATCAGCAAGATATTGCAGCCTTTTAATTACGAACAGATTGTATCTGCAGAGAATAAGGTAAAAAAAAAAAAAAAATGCAACATGAGCGACATGTCGACCAACGTCTCACATTGTTGAGAATAGGAATACTTGTTACAAGGATTGACGCATTTCACACCTGATATCCGCTATTTATCACTGCAACAAGTGTTCAAGTGCTTAGCAGCAGATGCATTTGTAGCCAATATGGTTGAATCTGAGATCTTCCCTCTGGTGCTCGCTACTATTGCGTTCCAAGATGCTCGTACTGCTAGTAAGGCCTGTGAGCTATTGTACAGGACCTCAGCAACACCATCTGGACAAGCTGCATTTTTTGGACCTACGTGTACCGCCATGTTGAAGCAATTGTTGCAAATGTAGGTCCTTACGCTTTTATTTAGCCATGTTGCTTATACTCTTTGTCTCTCTCTATCTCTCTCTCTCTCTCTAGCAACGGCGTCATCAGTTTCCGAGTCTACGATTTGATTATTAAAGTAGCCACCTATTCAGACAGCACATTTGATGCATGCGAATCATCAGGCCTTTTATCTGTATTTGTAAAAGAGCTTCAATCAGACGATCTCCTTGTAAAGATAAACGCAATTGAACTCTTAAACGAGGTAAGGGTTTCTATAGAAGATTTTCATCTCTCACCACACTCCTTATTCTATTGACACAATGATTGGTAATATAGATTGCAACTACTTCTGCCGGGCTATCCTTTTTAGAAAAGGCAAATTTACTGGATAATATCACAACAATTCTAGACAACCCTGATGATTCTGATGTGGTTGTACAATTAGTGAAATGCGCTGTCATCAAGTTTTTAGGCAATCTCGGTGAAAAAGAGGTAAAAAGAACGTGTATAGAAGGATTTTCGGATTACTGAGCAATAGATGTAGCAAATCGCCTTTGAGCCCATGTCAACCAAATACCATATCATGGAAAAAATTGAAAAATGCCTCGAAACATCAAACATTGAAATTCTGGTAAACATCTCGTTTTTGCTAAATTCATGCCGAAATCCCCTAAAAAAAGTTGCTTTTTATTTCTGAAATGGTAGATTGTAGCAATTTCCACAGTTGGGCTCATTGGATCACATCCCTCTGGATTGAAACTCTTGTCAGACTCACTCTTGACAACGTTCTTTTCGAGATACGAAACCGCTGTCGGTCAAGTCAAGGCAGTCTATCTTCAAAGCATATCTAAAATGATTTCTGTGAGGTATGTTTTTTTTTCTTTTTGGTTGAAGAGCATCCCCCCCTCCCCCCTTCCCCTTTGTGATCCTTATTGAAATGTGTTGTCATGTTAGAGATGGCACAGAACAAGTTGAAAGAACAACAATGGATATTTATAATAGAATTCAAGGTAATAATAACACATGTAGTCAATTGCAATATACGAATTCATTGTCATGGCCATGTAGGAAGACCCTCTATTTTATTAAGCTTAATTAAGGAGGCCAAGCAACCAGAAGATAACATTCGTGTTGCGTCCTTTGCTGTTATGCAAGCCGTTGCATATCATGCCTGGGGTGTTCAGGTAAGATTGCTATAATCTGGCCAGTGCCCTTCACACTCATTATTTTCAACAGTTGATGGCGCAATCAAACGAATTCATGAATTATATTTTGAATAGATCAACAGAGCACACCGAGCAAGGACAGGTAAGAAGAAATCACATTAAGATGCCTTAAAACTCACATTGAATTCAAAGAATTGGAAATATGCCATTATCCAAACATTGATCTCTGCACCTGACGCAGCGCGTGTCTTGAATGAATATTATGCTCAACTTCAGGTTTATGTTCGTCAAGGTGCTCATTTCAAAATACTGGAGCCTGCAGCAGCAGTGGAGAGCAGCTAAGCGGGTTTCGGAGGAATTGTGTGTGTGTGTGTGCACATCAATATGATGTTGCTGTACCTTGTGGAAAAGTGTGAGAGAGGGGAAGATTGAGAATCACAAGCTCATTTTTAAACATATATATATATAACAAATTCTTTCTTGATCTTTCTCTCTTTTCTTCCTTCTAGTGTCCCCTCTCTTTCTCTCTTATTCTAATAATAATAATAATAATAAAATCCCCTTAATCCACATTCCTCTTGTATATATCATGAAAGGCTCGACTATTTCACTAGATTTCCCTTCATTGTCTTCTCTGACAATTACATCTAAAAACGAACCGTCCTTTGTCAAAGAGCAATTTATACCTTCTCCCATCGACAACATCAAACCGAAAAAGAAAAAGAGATCCACCCTACCGACATGGCCACTTGTACAACAGCTCAAACTCATTCTATCCGCCATGAAAGCATCCCAAAAACAAGAACAGCCACAAAAACGCCATCATGCCCGTTTGCTGAGCCATTATGGACAATTGCAGCGTCGACAAATCGGAACAGGCGCATCTGCCACGGTGCTCTTGACACATCAATTACAAGAAGATGGAAAAGTAATGCGGGTTTATGCAGTGAAGGCATTCCGAAAGAGAAAGGTGCGAGAGACGGACGCAAGCTTTATGAAGAAATTGATCAGTGAGTTCTGCATATCTTCGACATTAGAGCACCCAAATATCGTCAAGACTGTGGATCTAGTGCTGGACGAAAAGAATCGCTATTGTACAGTGATGGAATATGTAAGTCATGACAAATAGTCTGCGCTGCTGCTTTCTGCATAAGCAGGCAGTAGTAAATCAAAGAATTCCATGATTTATCTTTTGCGCCTCCCTCCTTTTACTAGTGCTCAGGGGGAGACCTATATTCATTTATTAAAGAGGGTCGCTTATCTTCGCAGGATGAAGCCAATGGATATTTCAAGCAACTCCTCGACGGACTCTCCTATCTTCATCGTTTAGGCGTGGCACATCGTGATATCAAACCAGAAAACCTACTGCTCGTCAAGCAGAATTCATCGACCATTCTCAAAATTTCAGATTTTGGAGAGGCAGACGTTTTTCGTGAGGCATGGCAAGAGTCATGTCGACTATCAGATGGGTTATGTGGATCAACGCCCTATATTGCTCCCGAGATTTTCGTTTGTTCCAAACAAGGATACCGCGCTAGTCAAGCTGATGTCTGGTCTGCTGGGATAGTTTACTTTTGTATGCGCTTGAATGGCGTACCATTTTACTCGGCACAACAATCGGACACAAACTACCGTCTCTACAGGAAGCATTACGCCAAACAAGCTTACCCTGCCTTTGAATCATTTGATGAAGAGAGTAGGCAAATGATGTATGCTATGCTAAACCCAGATCCAGAGAAAAGATATACTGTACAAGATGTGCTCAAGTTGACTTGGTTAGCCGAGGTGAAACCGCCAATATATACCTGATTTAATAAATACCATCATCTTAAAACAAGCTTCTCTTATTCATCTAGTTGTTGACTCTGTGCATGGTAGAGTGCATGATTTTATGTGGGAAATATAAGATTATATCATTGCTTTTATGTACTTTATATTTATACGCGCATTATATAAACAATGACGGCCTTGTATTTAAGCTGGCAATACTTTACAAGTTGCCTTTATTTGTATATATTGACCTTTTGTCAAATGTAGATGTAAACAAAAAAGCTGCTCCGTGTCATTAAATTTCAAGATTCATATGTATATATAGTCTAGCAGTGGAACACGCACTTTCTTCTTCTTCTTCTCGACCTCAACAATGCGCTCTTCCAGGATTTCTATGCTCATGCAGTGCAGACTGTGCCTTTAGAAAGATTTAATTAGAATTCATTGTGTTTGTATACACGTTGTCATGGTACCTCTTGTTCTTATCGAATCATATGCGGTTCATATTTTAGTGAGCTCATCCACTACTTTTAATTTAATTGTTAATTCAGGGCGCCATCATCTTCACCTATTATATAGAACCGCTCCAGTGCTCATCACTCTAAATCAATGAAAGCTTGCTTGGATCTAGTTTTCAAAAAACCATACAGATCGAGCCTTTTTTTTGCAATATAGATTCCTTGATCTAGCTAGTATATAATGGCTATTCCCATGAGCTTACAACGCAATTGATGGCTTTTGTCTAGCCATTCTGGAGCTACCATGAAATCAAAAGGTCCTTTCGAAGCGCAATCAGGAGGATGTCTGACATTTGATGAAACTAATACATCCTGCATGAATAATTTGGCTTCCAAATTCAAGTGTGGAAATAAGGGCGATTTAGTAGAAAATCAAAGTCGTTTGACACCATGAGACGCTATTATATTTATGCTGAGATCTCGTATTACAATCGCGTACAATCAGCCTGAGCAGCGCCCTGAGAAAATGGGCACCATTTCAACCGTCTTTCATCTGTAACGATGATCCAAACCCTGATGAAAAAAAAAAAAAAGCATAGGGTAGGCTTCATCTTGAGTACTTGTTCCTGTTTTTTTTTGCACAGATCAGAATCATCACCATTATTGTGAAATCGATAGCTAATAGCCAATAGCATGTTCTGATGACTGAAAGATTCCTCCTTCTAAGATTGATACGAAAGCTACATACTAGCGAACGGCCGCAACCTTGATCAATGCATCAATTCAATTATAATCATCGCTTAGAATTAGATGTATCTTACCAGTTTTATATACAGTAGCTCTTGTTTATACCTGGCATCGCTCAGCATTCGTGCATGATCTGCTATGGCAAACATCAATTGCTACTACTGTCAAAATTTAAACCCAGCAGTCAGCCTTTCCTTGGTTCTTGAAAGCTAAAAATGTGGTTCTTTTTCTTTCTATCAAAGATTTCTCTAAAACTGATATATCTAATGTCCTTTGCATATCAATTGTCTCGAGTACTTGCTTGGATTCGCTATCGAATGGTGCTAATAACTTTCTTATGTTTCACCAAAAATCTGTTCCAAATAAGGAGAAACTAAAAACACGTTTTCAGTCGAAAACTCAACTTTCGCATAATGGATTACCCAAACTAGCAATTTCATAAGATAAATTGGACTTGTAGGTCTTTTTTCACTATAGCATGTTATTGTAGAAAACTTCATTTTGGGGATGAAAAATGCGATTGTTTGATATTCAATGATTTTTGCTTGCTACTACTCGTCAAAAAATGGAGACATGGACCGATTTGTCATGACCCAAAAAAATTTGAGATAAAGCATCAGCAAGTAGCTACTAGTCGAGAGCAATTGTTTGGTGCTATTCCGGAGGTCTAAAACAGCTTGTAACTCGAGAAATCACTTGAAAAGTGCAACCAGTTTTGGCTGTGATTTAGCATACTATTGGGTAATGAGAGCTAATGCAAGTATGCTACCTACGGGAATACGAACTGTTGCCATTGTTGTATACCTGAGAAATCGTAGAAGAGTCATTTTCGCAGTTACTAGTGAAGCAATGGTGATTTTAGTGCAGTTTGTAGTACTTTATAGCCGATAATTGCGCTCAAAGTAAAACTTGTCTTCTGCGTTTGGAGAATACACAAGAATTGAAACAATCAGCGCGAATAGTATAGCCACAAGGGAAATCTAGTATCCTAGTTTCTAAAATCCAGATGCTATAAAGTAGGATGTCCATCACACATATCATACAAGTGATAAAAAAGCCATCCATTACACATTCAAATGAACATTACTTTATGTAACTTATTTGTGATAGCAATATTCTAATTAAGCAAGCCTTATAGAGCATCGCATTGTTCCCCACATTCAGGAAAGTCGAATTTGGGTTCGTTTGAAATACGGATAGAAACCAACAGTTTTAAATCTACCTCAGCGGTAGCTCCTATCAATCAAATTCAAAACTATGTTTTTCATGCAGATGGTCATGGCTATTACCCCTGGTTGGAGTAGACGATCCCATATGCTAAATAACTGTTACATTTGATGCAGTAGGTAGCAAGGTTCATTTGATTGAGTTGTATTACTATAAACTGCAAATAATACGCACAACGTCAGGAAGCTCATACAAGAAATTTGATCGATAACAAAAGATGGATAAACGAAAAGGAGAAAAAAAAAAGGGTGCTTTGTATTAAATGTTAAAAAGGTGAAGGATGAGGAAAGGAAGTAGACGAGTTTTATGCCTTTTGCTTGGGTCTTCCCTTAGCTGAATTGTAGCCATATTTTGCCCTCTTTTCAGCAGGTTTCAGGATCTAAACGAGAGAGAAAAAAAAAAAAAAAAAAGTTAAAAAAAAATCAATCTTTAAATTGAGCCATATCCACTATACCTGGAATGAACACATTAAGGATTCATCTACACTCATCATAGCACCGGCATTATCAAACTCTCCACAGTAGTTGGGCGCAGAGAATAGGGTGACTAGTTGTCTCTTTGCGAAAAATTCATAACCGTCTTCAACAACTTGATGAGCACGACAAATGAGATCCAAGTCATGTTTTTGCAAAAATCGAGACACGATATCAGCTCCAAATGTAAATGAAACACCACGATCGTTTTCACTCCAACCGGTAATATCCTTGTCAGGATCAGCCCATAACAAATCACACAATAAGCCTAACGATTGTCTGTATGTCAGAGAGAGAGAGAGAAAATGCATATATGATGGTGTTTCTTTACCTGTGTCTGGTACATCAGTAGGACGCATCACTCTGCGAATCTGTTCCATAGTTTGTAAATCGGGTGAAAGTCCACCATGCATACACATAATCTTTTCGTCAATCACAGCAGCAATAGGTAAACAGTTGAAGCAATCTGTGAAAATCTTCCAAAGCTTTATATTATATCGTCGTTTACCTATTGATAAAGACATTAGATATATACCCACCCACCCACACACACACACCCATACCAGTAGAACTTACATTCGTCATAGAATCCATATATACGATTGATACTTGCACATTCATGATTACCACGAAGAATAAAGAAGTTTTCAGGGTATTTGATTTTGTAGGCCAATAATAAGCAGATTGTTTCGAGAGATTGCTTTCCTCTGTCAACATAATCACCCATAAAGAGATAATTTGCTTCAGGGGGGAAACCGCCATATTCAAATAATCGCAATAAATCATAATATTGTCCATGAATATCACCGCACACTTTAATAGGTGCTTCCAAGTCCAGTAGAATAGGTTGGTTCATGAATATTTCGCGTGCTTTTTGACATAGAAATCTAATCTCATGTTCTCCAAGTTGAACTTGCTTGCCGGGACGACTGCCTCGTACTAAATGATAGATGTTACAACACTAGAAAGACTCGTTTGAGGCCCTTTGTTTACCTTCCAAAAGGCGAGTAATGATTGAATCAACATCTGCTTCTACTGTATCTGCCATGGTTTCTTTGTTTATTTCTATCAAGAACAAGGAAAGAAAGAAAGAGAAAAAATTTAACGCGTTAGTATCTAGTTTGGGGGGTTTGAATAGTGGTAGATTTGGCACAAGAAAGAGGAGAGAGATAGAGATAGAGAGAGTGAATGAGAATACTAGAGTGATCAAGATGTCTATTGACATTGCAGCCATCAATGATATCTTTGTTTTATCTCTCTTGTTATTCTCATGGGTCACTTTTTTTTTATTCAGTCCTTTCCGCCCCTATCTTACAACAACATTTAGAACGGATACATACATGTAAGAGCGTCTTTCTGTGTGTGCGAGTTTATATAGATATCTCTTGTTGGTAGGATGATCAACAAATGGTGTGAGAATATATACTACGAAAATGTAGAGAAGAGGAAAAAAGAAAAGAGGAAAAGAAAAAGGGATGTAAAGTAGATTAAGCTACATACACACACACAAAAGGTGTATCGAGATCTCAACCAATCCAATGAGAACATAGTATTTTGTCCCTCCATGACTACCAAGAAAGCAATGGTACCTCAAGAAAGCTTGGCTCGCAATCAAGCCAGAAGCACTGGAGCGTGTACTACAGGCTATAGAGCATGGATTTCAACTGGTAGACAGATTGTAACAGATCGTACTATGATCCAATATATTGGTGTCTTATCGTATTGCAATTCCGAAACGCTATCAAAGAAACAAAACATTGAGCCAATGTATCGGCAACCTCTGTATAGAAACAAGCACGTTGGATGTTGATGATTCAAATCAAGAATTTATGATTTCATTTATTTTGGCTGTTTCGAGAAATGTTTGTTATTCGTGTGCAATAAGCGTGTGTGAAGTTGTTTTTACCTTGAACTCAAGTTGAGGGGTTTGTATATAAAAATTGCATCTCTCAATTTAATCCCTTTCTTCTTCTTTCTTCTTTTTTTTCTCTTTGAGACCAAGATTAAAATGGATATACCCAACGGCAATAACAATAACAGCGATAGTAACGTACCTCGCATCCGTAACCTGCATCCCTCTCAGCTTTCGCCTGAGCATCCCTATGGTGCTATTAACGAAGATCATATACCTATTGAACGCACAATGAGCTCCTTCTCGGAGAGACTTGGATCCTTTGTAGGTTCCTACTCTCGTACCTCCATGATGTTTATGGCTGAGAACTTGGCTGTACCAAATGGACCCCTGGTAAGTGTCTTGTAATGGCGGTTCTCCACTGGCTTATTTACACCATATAGCTTGATGACGAAGAGGACAAGTATTCTGCGATCTCATCGGGTTATGTTTCAAGAATCCCATCAAAAACCTCTGTGTCACGGTTGTCCAGAATCGAATCAGGCCCAAGTACCAGCGCTGCCAATGAACATTCCTCCTTGTTGTTTTCCGCATTTGGATAAGGTTTTATCGACTCGAAGCGTCGGTACCGTGGCTGATGATTATCGTTTCGAAGCACATCCTCCTGCAGCTAAAAAGTCATCGTTTACTCAGTCTATTTTCAACTCTATCAATATTTTGATCGGTATCGGTATCCTGGCATTACCTCTTGGTTTCAAGGTGAGTTTTTTTGTAGAGAGATCAAGCACTTGATCTAAGTGTATATATATAAGTGTGTGTGTTCATCATTGTGTATAGTGTGCTGGCTGGGCTATTGGCCTGTCTGTTTTTGTGTTCTGTTGTGGTCTGACCAATTACACTGCAAAACTATTGCAAAAATGTTTGGATATTGATCCAGAATCCAGAACGTATGGTGATATGGGTGCTTTGGGTAAGTACAATGGCATGCGCATTCAACAGGGTATTCATCTCCTCGTTAGCTTTTGGCTTGAAAGGAAGAATTTGGGTCACAGCTTTGTTCATTACAGAGCTGATCACAAGTAGTGTGGCATTGGTAGTTTTGTTGGGTGATGGTATTGACGCATTGTTCCCCGGGTTCTCGCTCAAAGAAATTCGACTTTTGTCCTTCTTTATTCTGACTCCCATGCTGTTCCTTCCTGTGCGTCATCTGTCATATACCAGTTTACTAGGCATTATCAGTGCTTTTAGCATCATTATTGTCATTATTGTCGATGGTGTGACCAAGAAGGATGCTCCTGGCAGTTTGATCGAGCCTGCAGTAAGTTTTGCTATTGTGCGTTTCATGTTGTTTCAAGTGTGTACTGACAACCCTTGATTGTATGAAATCAGGATACAGAGATCTGGCCCTCAAATTGGATGACTGTACCCCTTAGTTTCGGATTGATCATGGCTGGCTTTGCAGGCCATGCTGTGTTTCCAACAGTGTATCGTGATATGGAGACTCCCAAGCTTTATAGTAGAATGGTAAACTGGACATATGTAGCGACTACTTTTGTTTACTTTGGTGTTGCTGCTTGTGGTTATTTAATGTTTGGGTCAGACACCATGCAAGAGGTAAGTTGAAAACAAACCATTCATGTCACATTATTTAATTTGGAGTTATGTCTTCCAGATTACTCAAAACATTGTTTCCATTCCGGAATATAACCAAACCTTAAATCGTCTGGCTGTTTGGCTTATTGCCATGAATCCCATTGCCAAATACGGTCTTACCGTTAACCCTGTCAACTTGAGTTGGCAGATTTGGTTGTTCAAGGGCACAAGTCTCGAGGACTGGTGCGACAAGGGAAGCTGGCGTGAACCTATTCTCACTGCTATTGGCAAGGTGTGCATCAGTGCGTTTATTGTGGTCCTGGCTTACATTATTCCTGGTTTTGATAAAATTATGTCCTTATTGGGCGCCTTCTTTTCTTTCATGATCTCGGGTATCTTCCCTCTAGTCTGCCATCTGTGCTTGTTTGGCGATAGTATGTCTGTCAAGAAGAAAATTTTGGATTACACTTTGATTATCATTGCTTCATCCATGGCTCTTACAGGTACATGTTGGAGTTTCATGTAGATTCCCCCCATACAAACCGTATGCTTTCTTTTTTATTTTCAATATTCCCCTCAACTTGATGTTCAAATAAAAGTGTCGAGCTTATTTAGACTATAATAGATGATTTGATAGTGTTCAAGCCAAAATTAATGCGAGTTAAGCAGAGGAGAAGGACGACGACTGGATTTCACTCCCCGTGTCTGTCTTGAAATTCACTGTAGTGCAAATATTTCTAAAGCTTTTTGCTTCTTCCAACACGACAAAGACAAGAACAGATTGCTACAATGGCTGATATGAGAAATGTCAACAATTGGTATACTATAATAATGAGAGAATTCAATTGATATACAAACTAACGTGTTGCCAATCAGGCATTGGTAAGAGAATAACGCCACAGCAACTATTACATGATTTTCACTCTTCATTCCAAAAGGGTCAACAAAGACTGTAGACCTTGGGCCAAAAAGTATCTGACAGAAAAGTTGGTCGGTACGTCAGCTGATAAAGGCAACTCGAAAGTAGTCATTACCAGTTTGGATGAATGCACAGGCGATGTAGACCTCAATCAACGCAAAGGCAAATTGCTGGCTATTTACGATGTCGCTTTGAAGATGAGTTGGCAAGGTAACGTGTGTATGAGTTTGCATGGTAGTATGTAGCAGCAGCTCACCAGGTACAAATAACAAGGAAAACTAAAGGACGGCTCAACTGTGTATGGAAGCATCACTGTTCCTGAAGTCGCCTATGATACAGAAATTGACGATTATGTCGTAAGTAAACCCGTTAGTTTAACATGTGTAACAAGACATGCTTTCTATTATGACTCACACACACATAAATACACAAGTTTAATATACAAATCAACAGTGGTTCAGGAGATGAAATCAAAAGACTCATTCGATCGGATTTAGTGCCATTACTTGCTACCAAGTTTTCCCACCTTACTCGTGATTTAGTTGATCGTAGGTGTATTTGCGGTTGGTTATCACTGATATTAACAAGCATTAACAGAACATAGCTCTGATTTGTATGCGGATAAAAATTCAGCACCACCAACGCCAGAATTGGTGCAGCGAAAGAACCGCAATGCTGCAACCATACCTACTCCTGCAACAAACACGGCGGCCGAGGAAAAGGTAGTCAAGACGAGCATTATTGAGCATTCCTATGACTTTGTGGGAGCGACTCCTAGGGAGATATATGAAGCCTTGTTGGATCCTCAACGAGCCAAAATTTGGTCACATGGAAAGGCTAAAGTGTCAAAACGCATTGGCACCGATTTTGAATTGTTCGATGGTAATGTTCATGGTACTTTGATGCAAGCGGTATGGAACTATATGCATTCAAGAGAAGCTGTAACAGAAGTTTGATTCGTTGATTGATAGACACCAGGGAAGAGTGTACTGCAAACATGGAGACTTAAAAGCTGGCCCCAAGGTATGTCGAAATTGTTGAAAGAAATATCAATCAGCCCACGATTGCTTATGTGTTGATTGATGCAGGCCATTTCTCTACTGTTACTCTTACATTTGAAGAAACCCAAGATGGAACCACAGTCAAGGTGAATCAAGTTGGCGTACCTGTTGGCCAAGAAGAGTCGATACGCAAGAACTGGATGGGATACTATTGGAATGCTATCAAAGAGAGCCTAAACAAGGGACAATTGCAACATCTGCCTATTCAAAATGACCCATTACTTGGTTTGTTTGATACAAAATATCTGACTTTGTGTATTTTCCTGATAGTCCTCGTCATTGCATTTACTGCATATCAAGTAGCTCCAACAATAAAGATTTAATTAGATTCACGTAATGCAATTACACTGTTTAGGACCGCACCCGAGGTTTAGGAAGTCTGTGAGTATTTTCTTGCTAGCTCTGACTTTTAAGCGAGTCTTGTATTCATGCTTCCAACATGGTACGATTGGCTGTACGGCGTACTACTTGTGTCACGAAAACAAAACTCAAAGCAAATCCTGTGATTTAATACTAACCTTCTCAGCTTGAGAAAATGCAACATTTACAATGGAATCTTCATACGCTGTGCATGTTCTAGATGTCGAACTCACGGTTCCTTAGCCGTTCGGGAGCTAATTGTTTAAAATTGAATATTTGCAAACACATAAAGGCTAAAATGTGGGGGGAGGAAATAAACGATTCCCGCAAAACAGGCACCAAATGTACTCTAATGGTATAAAATATAGCTATTAATTAAACCGGGCCTTTCTTTTTCCTCTCTTTTCTTTCTGCTTTTATTCTTTCTTTTTGCTTATTCAGACTCTCCCTCTTCGCTCTCTCTGTCTCTCTGTCTCTCTCTCTGTCTCTCTCTTATCTCTTATCTTACATCATACTCTAATCTGATAACCATCAATTCATTATGAGACACGCCTTGTTATGTGACGAGTTGGATAACATCACTCGATCGTACGATTATGGCATCGTACCTGGCTCAGCAACTGTGTTTGTCAAGGACGAATTGAACAACATTGGGCGTTTGGATTTGACATTGTTAGAGGGTGTCATGATTGTAGTTGAAGTCTCTGAGGAAGGCTATAAGGTATAGAACATAAGCTTTTTTTTTATGAAATTAAGGTTGTGTGGGAGAATATACGGAGTTGGAACTAATACAGTTTGTCAATGAAAGGTGGGGTCATGTTCGCCACTCTCAAGTACAGGCACTGCTCTTGCTACTGCTCAAATCGTACAAAAGAACCTCGAGATTCCTTTTGAAACTATGGATAATTTACTGATGGCTGTTTCGCCCATGTTTCGAGAGAGATTCCAACAAGCACTGTACGATAAATTAGAAAGTGTTCATCGACATCAACAACCATCTACAGTACCAATTACATCAGCGACAACAACTACATCACCATCAACATCATCATTAGCATCAGGTTCTTCGATCCAACAACATCATACTTCGCATATACTATTACAACAACCTTCATTATTACAAAATACACACTTTCAACATCAACCGCAGCAGCACCAACAACATTTATCTCATATGACACAACAATCGATGCAAGAGCAATCTGCATTGGATATAACTACTCAAGAAGTGCTGGATGATCTTCATAATTGGATACATTAATAAACAAAATGGAGACAAAAAAATGGGAAGTTTGATTTTGTAGTATATACATGATTCTATACCTATGCCCCCCCATAAAAGCTTGTAAACAAATGTTGCGCTCGAACAGAGCGTCAAGCTTGATATCTCTTTGGAGTAATTTTTGATGGCTTTCCATACCTATACTCACTTGCTGCTTGATTTATTATTTCAGTCTGTTTTTATATCAACAGATGCGCTTTTATTCAAGCTTTCGAGTAAGCTATTTCAAATAGTAAATGCTTTATTAATGGTTAAGATATTACTATTATCAACCTTAAATTAAGACTAATTTTTTTGACCAAAAAAGTGAACAAACTGTTCTGTTAGGTAGATAAAAAAAACAAAAGAACCGGATTTTGAGCAGTAAGTACCATCTATTAGCTAAGTGAAATTGTAAGTAAATCTCATCAAAAGGCTGCTATTCTAAGCAAATACCTTGGATTTTTCTGCCAAATGTTGATTCAACATACCTGCACTTATAGATTATCATATAAGCACCGTTCGGATAACAAAATTGATTGTACTTCTAACGGTAGCACTTTTGCGTTAATGAGCATGAAAGTTACGCTATAAGGTTGCTTCAAATAGATCAATTTTTAGAGTTTCGAGAGCCGAGCGCTCTTATAGTGAGCTTGGCACTAGTATAATGTATATTTCCACCTTTCCATCGCTCAAAATCACTAATTTCCATACAAGCCATAATTCTTGGTCCATTGTATATTTGTACAGATTGAAGATGCACATCGAAAGACACCCTTCTCTATGATTTTTTCTAGAAGTAACATTCAATCAAGTCTGTTTTTCATATAGTCCAAAAGTTTCCAAAGAAAAGCTCACACCTAACAACCAAAATTTGCTTGTTGCTCTATTCGTTACCGTAGATCCAGAAATAACCAACAGATTGAATCTTTACTTGAATCTATGATACTATTTTTCATAGTGCTGCTACCCTGCAAAATAGATCAACTCTGTCATTTCTTGGCCAGATTTTGGGCTTTCTTGTCCTCAAAGCTATTTCTTCGAGAATGAACCTGTTTTGAATCAAACTAGTGCATTAGCTTCTGTCAACATAAGCCCTAATTTTTTTTTAAAAGACCAAAGTACTACATAAATTTCTTCAGTTCGTTAAACAAAAGTATGTTTTTGCCATCACTGTAAACTTAAAAATGATAGACATCAATTATGAGGCTTTGTGTTGTCATCGCTTATTGCAATTTTAACCATTTCAATCTGCTTGCGCATAGACACATTCATGCTCAAAAACGTCTCTCTTTTGATTTGCTATTAAAGACTAAATGACTACGATAAAATATGGTGTAAGCAAACTGAATACTTTTGTCCAAGAGTTGATTATCGCATAACGTCTCACTTTGATTCATACCTAAATTCTACGGGCTCTATAAGCGTCAGTCTTCGTTGAACTTCATAAACTTTGGCTAAGAGCGCTTCCTCTAGAATAGTAGATGATTTGATTTTAACATTGTACAGTCGTAACATCAAAGTATACCCGTTTCACCGCACAGGCCTTTTAGTTTCGTCGAAAAAGGGACTTTTTTCAATCTCAAGCAATTAAGAAAGCTACAGAGTCAGTTATTTGATAGTCATAAAAGCAATCAAAGGTATCCTGATTGACGCTGTACTGTGCTTCCAGTCTCAATTTACCGAATGTTTGAAAAATCCGCCCACTTTTTTGATCTTTAAATAAAATAATTTATATTCTAGCAATTGTTAATTTATTTTGATCTTTGAATGAAATAATTTCTATCCTCAAACTTTTGTAATAAATCATTATCCTCAACTAATTTCTCAGTGTTAAAAATAAACACCTCATTGCATTGGGCAAAGGTTTCAATTGCAATCTTTTTTAAAGAGGGATTTGTCTCAACCAACTTGATAATATCTTTGCTTCTTGTTGTTATACCGGCAAAGTCAATGGCAACCAAGCAAACATCATGACTAACAGACTTAAGGTAGGTAAGCAAATCTTGGGTGTTACCATCAACGCCTAAATCGTCCATAATAGCTTGTGAATTAGGTTGTAAATCCCGCGATTCAAGTGGCGTGGAGGCCGAGCTACAAGGTGAAACAAATATTTTGGTTGCAAAAGATCGTTCTTTCAAGGTTGCGCGCCAAGGTACTGGCATAGAGCGAGGTAGCTATACGAATAGTTAATAGTATTTTGCAATTTTTGGTGCCTGATATTAAATGATATTTACCATTTCAGGGAACTGAAACCAGTTATCTTGACTGTCTAACGAAGTTTCGTTACAAAGGTACTAAGAACTAGGCTTTGAAGAAGGAAAACTTCCATAAATTTGCTGATAAAACAGATTTTTCTTGTGCAAAATAGCAATCACCTTGGCCTTCAATAACTTGTATTGCTCTTGATTACCAGTAATAGCGAGAGCAAGGGCTCGAAAACCACAATTTTCATCCGGCAAAGGATTGAAATGGCCAACAACTTGTTTCATGCTCAAGCCATCTGGAATAAGAATGTAAACTCTATAATCTTACCAGTAGCTTGGCTTTTCTGGCCTACTTCTTTTTCGATGCGATTTTGTATGTATTTAGTACTTGTATATATTCTTAACCTCAAGAGATACTCACCAAGCTTTGCTTCTTTAGTCATGTTTTTATGAGTCTTTAGAAGAAGATGTGCACAATAGGTACATAACAAAGAATGTGCTTAAATATAGGAAAAACATGTTTGATCAATGATTAATTCTTATCATCAACGACAAAGTTGTTTGGAAGAAAACTCAGATCCATCACATTAGGCCAAGCAGCCAACCCAAATTGCTTCATGACCCACTCATAAGACTCGTTGAATTCATGACGCATCCAACATCCAGCAACATGGATTATTGCAAGCTGCAACGGCAAAGTTAAGCAATGCCAATTGATGGCTGTTTGTCTTGTATGTTGCATCAACCACAACGCTCTCATAAAGACGTCTGAGCTCTTATTTTGCATAATTATGCATCAAAAAAACGCTGGTGATTCTTTTTTCTCTATCAGTTTTGATTAGCACTTGATGATTGTGATCAAGAACCACCTGACGAACCTCCCAAGGGTTTTGAGCAGCATATCCTACTGAAGCGTAAATGCGGAAAGTGCATTGCATTCTATCAGTCTTATACCGTCCTGCCCCCTTTTAGCTTTTCGATAATTACATTGCAAAACCAGGAACTGATTCTTGCTGCTTTTAGTAGTAGTAATGGGACAATTGAATCGTTTGCCCAAACTTTGAGTCTTCTCGCGAATATCCTCGATCGTCTTATACTTCGTGCTTACGTAAAAGGCCTTGCCTAACGCTTCTTACATATTGTGAGGAGATTCATTGAAATCGATTGCTTTTCCTCATCATCAGACGCAAACTCATCTAGATTCACAGATTGTACATCACTAAAGTCGTTTCAATCGAATGCATTGCCAAGTGATTGAATCTCCCTCTTCTGGGAGGCAGTATCGGTGATGTGGGAATCGTTCATTGATAACTGAGCACTCATATTGAAATAATAGAAGAAACTTGTCTACAAACAGAATTCTTAATGTAACTGGATCTCTAATACTATTTCATCTCAGTGTAATTTTCGTGCCATACCTGGCATATCAAAAGGTTGTAAAGCAGTTGATGCTCAATAGATCATTTGAACAGGTACCTGGGACTTTAAAGCAAAAAAAATGCATCTGGCTTGTGTAGGAAACGTTCCTTAAACGACTTTTATGCCCCATACTTGGCTCTCCTCATTCATTTCGCCATGAATACATGCAATTCTTGCTGTGACGTCGATAGGCGTATAGTCAAAGGCTGCAACATTTGAATGTCAATCTGTTCAGTCTTTTCCTTTTCTTTTTTTTTTTTCTTTCTTCAATTTCAAGAGATGCAATCTCAACCTCACGTGTATCAACAACATCCTGGCAACATGCAACAACCTGGAGGAATGGTTCCACCTCAAGGCATTCCAGCAAATTCCATGCAGTTTAGAAAAAGACCCAGCGAAGCGGACACACTCACAAAGCACATCAAGTAAGAAATACGTGTTTTTGATAGAGATTTAGTAAACAAACTAAAACCTGCTGAATTAATTTCTGTAGAAAGAAGAGACCTACTGATAAAAATATGCCCCCCAAGGTAAGAATTGAATTTGAAGAAGCTCGAATGATCAACTAACTTGAAATATTGCAACGCCAGATTGAATCCTTTGTGCCAGAGTCCAAATTATATACAGATCTTGTAGAATTTGAAAAGAAATTGGACACAACAATTATGAGAAAGAGATTAGATATTCAAGAAGCCCTGGGAAAGCCTACAAAGGTAGCTTTCAAAGCTAACTAATAGAATTCGCCCGCTCACCAAATCTTAAACAGGTACATCGCACTTTACGTCTCTTCATCTCCAACACAACTTCAGATCAATCATCTACAATGGAAGACGAAAATGCCTTTGACTTGAATAATGGAAATGTACCTAGTTGGACACTCAAAATTGAGGGAAAATTGCTTGATGTAAGGTCAATAGTATAGAGTGGCACCAAAACAGTTTACTGATCGTTTCGATTCCAGCCTGGTGCTCCTACAAAAAAAGCAGAACCTGCTCAAAAACTCACTTCATTCTTTCGCTCTGTGGTTGTAGAATTAGAAAGAGACCCCAATTTATATCCAGAAGGAAACTTGATTGAGGTAAATTACGATTAGTAGCACAAGAGTCCACATATTCAACAATCTACTAGTGGCAAAAACAACCCAATACACCTGATTATGATGGAATTGAAATTAAGCGAAAGGGAGATGTCAATGTCAAGGCTAAAATCATCATCAATCTTGAATCCAACCCTCAAAAATTCAAGTTGAGCCCTGCCTTGGCTGATTTATTAGACGTCAAGATGGAGACAAAGCCTCAGATTGTTATGGGTATCTGGAACTATTGCAAAGTAAGTGCTGGTAAATACATAACAAGAGCGTATACTAACAATTGATTTTCTCAGAACCACAAACTTCAAGATCAAGAAGATAAGCGTGTAATTCATTGCGACAATCGTTTGGGCCAAATTTTTGGATACCCTCAACTCCATTTCTCTCAACTCCCAGAACTCATCACACAACATTTGAGTCGACCTGATCCAGTAGTCATTGAATATACAATCCGTGTGGATAAACCATTGCATCAATCATCAAAAGCTTACGATATCGATGTTGAATTAGACAGTGCAGTTCGACAGAAGATGATGCACATTGTCTCATCTACCCTGACACAGAAGGAAATCATGGCATTGGATGATAAAATTGTTCAATGCGTGCAAAGCATCAACAATAGTAAAATTAAGCGTGATTTCTTGATGCAGTTCTCCAAGGAGCCAGTTGAATTTATCAACAAGTGGATCGCAAGTCAGGCTAGAGATTTAGAGGTTATTTTGGGTGAGAGCAAGGTCAATTTAGAAGAAATGAGACAGACAGACTTTTATAAACAACCTTGGATGAAGGAGGCAGTATTCCATTATTTAACAACAAAGGTAAGGGTGCACACATACATGTACATTTCCTCGGCACTAACAAAGTCTTTTCTTTAGACACAACAACGCATGCAGGAACTACTTGGATTTCAATCATAAATTTATTACAAGTTATAAATAAACACATCTTTTTCTAATGACATTAAACCCAGAACTTAATGCAAGTGGGTTGAACGTGGTCCACGCTGGAAACTTGGGTTAATGAGCCGGTTTTGGGGTCGACTTTGAATACAACGATATTATCAGAGTCCTGCAAGCAATCAATTAGACATCAATGTATTTGGTTTCAAGTAATATACTAACCTTATTTCCAACCAAGATAAAGGAGCCAGTGGGATCAAAAGTAAAATGACGAGGATGCTTGCCACCAGTATTTTGATAACCCACTAAAGTGAGCTTACCAGTTCTTTCATCAATCTCAAAGATAGTGATTGCATCGTAGCCTCGCATAGAAACGTACAAGAATTTACCGTTGGGTGAAATGTCGATTTCAGATCCTAAATTCTCGCCTTGCCAATCCTCGGGTAAAGCATGGATTTGTTGCACCTTGTAGAATTTACCTTCGTGGAAATTGAATTCAAGCATATACACATCATTAGAAAGCTCAGATACGACATAGCAAAAGTTATTGTGGTTAGGAGCAAACTTGAGATGACGAGGGCCAGCTCCCTTGGGGAATTCAAAAGTGGAATGATTAGAGAGTGCTCCAGTATGGTTGCGGTCAAACTTGTAAGTAACAAGAACATCACAGCCAAGATCGTTGCAGAAGGCATAATGCTGAGCAATGGGGTCAAGGTCAATGGAGTGGACGTGAGGCTTCTCTTGGCGTTCGGGAACACCTAACGTAGCTTGATACGTCTCGCTATGAATGGGATTAGAGATTATTTCGCCCAAGGCAGAATCAGCTGCACCGGGATTTTTGATAGGAATAACACTTGCAGAACCTCCTGAGTAGTTGGCTACCAACAGATAGTTTCCAGTAGCATCAACGGTAGCGTGACAAGGATCTTCACCTCCTGAAGGCTGTTCATTGACAAGAGTCAATTCACCAGTCTCTTTGTTGCGTGTATAGGCAGATACATAACCTGTCTTTTGTTCTTTGTATTCTCCTACTTCATTCACAGCGTATAAGTGTTGATTACTGGCATGCAAAGTAAAGTAAGAGGGATTGACTGATTCAACGGCTAACCCTTTGGGAGTCAAGACGCCAGTAGTGGAGTTGAAGCTATATTGGTAGATGCCTACGCTTTTATCGTTGGTATATCCAGAGACGTAAACTGGTAATTCTTGAGAAACCATTGTAAATATGTAAAAAAAAAGATGGAAAAAGATGGAAAAATCCATCCTTCCCGCTTATTTTATACAAATTACGCTCAATGCCATGACGCCATAGCCATGTCTTAATTGCCATAAATGTATATTTTATTTGCAGATCATCAGCTAATTTCTGGCGGCCTAATTGCTTTATCAAACTTCGTAATATCATGCGTTTCAATGGACGCGTATTCGGATCATGCCTTGAGTATTTTGAAGTTATTAATCAGATAAAGGAGCCTATCGTTAAAAGCATCTATGTGCCTGACCTATGGGTGATACAGCCGAATTACCTCATCATCATCTTGTACTGAGCATTGGATACTATTGATGCTGCGAGAACTGTATACGAAGCCGCGGTAGTGATTAAGCTATAACACTTCGTCCAAAATGCATACAAGGTAGCCTTAAGACGGCTTTCTAGCATTTATTAAAGAGCAAATGAACTATCATGAATCTAATTAATGCAAAGTGAGAAGCTTATATAAATCTTAAGGGTCAAGATACACTGTATGTGCCTTCTTGCCATAGTTGAATATCTATACTCGATGATGTCAATGCTATATCCGCTTGCTTGGGCCTTGATTTCTTCATTTATATACGGTTCTGGGATGTCAGACGTATAATAGATAGAAGTTATGGGCTCGTACAAGCTTCTTGACAGCTTTTTTTCACATGCTTAATGCTTCCTTCCATCTTTCTAAGATATCCCTAATGGAATCACATCAGAAATTACATATTTGAGTTTTTCTTATACCAAAGGCGAGAGTTTTACAAAGTATTTAGAAAATAAAGGTCGTCGCACTTATGCGCACCCGCTTATTGTTTTATCTTAACTACCTCTTAAATCAAGTATAAATCATTGTTTGTATTAGGCGCCACAATGCCAGTCATCCCTCTACCAGAAGCACGCCTGCTCTTATACTCCAGATGTATATTTGTACAAAGTTTATTTATCAGCAAGCCTTATTTCGTAGAAATTTAAGAAGATTCCTTGGCGGCACCACTAGCGCGCCATTCACCCAAAATAAGAGAAATAATCTCATCCATAGCAACACCATTCTTGACTTGAGCGAAAACTGTAGGTCCATCGCCTCTGTTTGCAACGAAAAAAAAAATGAGTATTATGATCCTCCTCTATGATGTATACTCGTAGTACCTCATTTTCTTTGCATCACGAGCCATGACATCAAGATCAGCACCAATAATGGGGGCCAAATCTGTCTTGTTGACAATCAACAGATCACTTTGAGTGATACCAGGTCCTATTTTTTTGTTGATATGAAACAAATCAGCAAAAGAGTCGAAAATAAACAAGCTCTGCACATACCTCCCTTTCTAGGGACCTTGTCACCACCAGCAACATCAATAACGTAAATGATATAATCAGCTAGATTGATAGTGTGTTAGAGACATCGGTATTCATATAGATAAGATAACGGAAGAAAATACCTAATTCTCGGCTACACAAATAGAAAATAGAGATTAGGTTTTATACACACTATAATTCTGTAAATTAAGGGCTTACCTGTAATTGGCGGCCAAATTATCGCCACCAGATTCAATTAACAGTAATTGTGTGTCGAATTTGCTATGAAGGGTTTCCAAGGCGTTCAAGTTGGCAGAGACATCTTCACTATAAAAATTGTTAATCAAGTTTTTGTGCACAAAGATAAGATCAACTATCATTTACCGAATAGCCTACAATAAAAAAAAAAGAAAAGTTATCAATACCAATGCGTTCAAACACGAAATCAAAAGCTTACAGCATGAGGACAACCACCGGTTTCGATAGCAGCAATACGATCATTAGGCAAAGCAGCATTACGAATCAAGAATTCAGTATCTTCCTTGGTAAAGATATCGTTGGTGACGGCAGCAAGAGAGTATTTGTCACGAAGACGTTGACATAAAGCCAACATCAATGCAGTCTTTCCAGAGCCAACAGGACTAATTGAAACCACATAATGAGATTCAACATGCATTTTACATGTATGATTAGACAGACTTACCCTCCAATGCCGACAGTGAAAGCTCTTTCATTCCAATCACGGTTCTTGTAGATGGCCTTGGGGCGCTCTTGATATAAACCAGGGGAATCCATTTGCTCGTGTGTGTGTCCGTGGTTGTGAGCATCATGACCAGCATGGCTGTGGACATGTCCATCACCATGATCATGGGCAGCAGCATTGGATGAGGGGTGTTCTTCGAAGCGACAAGTTTCAGCCATGTTGTTATATTTAAGATTGTTGAGTAGGAGAAAAAGAAGAAAGAAAAATATGCCATTGGAAACGCGATCAAGATGATATAGGCCTACGGATTTTCTCACAGGCATATAAAATGCACTTTTAATACATTCTCAGTTCCGTGATACGCCCGGGTTTGCTATTCAAGATGCGTTACACACTTGAAAGAAAGTAATCATATACTCCTTTAGGACACGAAAATGAGGAGAGTCGTCCAAACATTAGCGATGTTTGTCGCCCGTCAATAGCACACACACACACACACACCTCCTCTTTGTTTATGTGTTTTTTTTTACCACGATATTCTCAGTTCTATAAACAGCACAAACCTTCTTGAAAGCAGAAAACGGCTAGCATGCCCAAACCATGACTCATACATTTGAAAAATGTGCTGTTATTGGTTCGATACAGACATCCATACTGAAGAGCACTTCATCTTGTTGGTTTGTCTGCATATATTGGGTTTGAAGAAGCGATTGCTGGCAAGTGTATCTGTAGGTATAGACAACTGATTAGATTGTCAAATCATATTCCAGCAGATCAAGAAATGGCCATGTTTATTACCTTAATTTTCTTATCAAACCACGGCGTTTGTTTCTTAAGGTCATACAACTGGAGATGAAATAAACTCCCCTAAACCAACCAACTGCCAATTTTTGACAGGAACTTCTTAGAAATCTACCATAAACGGGAACAGATCTAAATGTAGGGTCATGATTGCAATGTGCGACTATAAACAATTGAAATATACCATCAGTCGTAAACATACGCTCCGATAAAAGCTCGCCGTCATCGGGAATCCTTAATTCTGAAATTTCATAGTAGCATTCAGCAATCCATGGGATGGGAGGAGCAACAAGAAAGAAGAAGGAGTTTTTCACCTTTCTCTTTTTTTTTTCTCCCCTCTCTTTTTCCTCTCTTTTCTTCTCTTTTTCTTTTCTCACTTGCACTCCTATTTTCAGCGTCAAAAGAAATGAAATTAATTCCTCGTGAATTAGACAAACTATTGCTATCTCAAGGTAAATCAAATCAGTCAATCTCACCACGCTAATGTTTTTTCTCTGCAACAAACATAGTCGTTGGTGTGTTTTGTTGAATTCTAAAAGTGGTCTAGCACAGGTTTATTAAATCATTATTTTGGGAAAATTATAATAGTTGGAGCATTGGCTCAGAAGCGATTAGCTCGAGGCGTAAAACTCAATTATGTGGAAACGATCGCACTTTTATCATCTCAGTTACTGGAATTAATGCGAGATGGCTGCTATTCTGTGTCTCAATTGATGGATCTAGGAAAGCAAATGCTGGGAAGAAGACATGTATTACCAGATGTCATGGATATGGTCAAGGAAGTGCAAATCGAAGGCACGTTTCCTGACGGCACCTATCTAGTCACTGTCCATGACCCCATATGTACTGATAATGGCAATATTGAATTGGCCTTGTACGGCTCATTCTACCCCATTCCGGATGAATCCAAGTTTGATTTACCCTCTCCTCGATCTCGTGAAGATGCTCCTGGTGCAGTTATAGGTGTGGGTGGCCCAATTGAACTCAACGTCGACAGAAAGAGATTGTCTCTCACTGTAACCAATTTTGGAGATCGGGCGATTCAGGTACAGAACAGTATAGTCTCACACTCAAACTCACCTAGTTACTCACACTCCACTCGTAGGTTGGCTCTCATTTCCACTTTATCGAAGCCAACAAATTTCTCAACTTCAACCGCGCACTTGCCTATGGTATGCGCCTAGATATTCCTGCCGGTTCTGCCATCCGCTTCGAACCTGGAGATTTCAAAACTGTAACATTGGTCGAAATTGGAGGAAACAAGATCATTTCGGGTGGCAACAATCTCGCTTCTGGACCTGTGGACATGATTAAACTTCCTGAAATCATAAACAACCTGCTTTCCCTGGGATTCATGCATGATGCCAACACACCACTCTTGCCCAATGCACCTCCATATCAGCTAGAGCGAGATTATTACATTTGTCACTACGGTCCTACCACAGGGGATTTGGTCCGACTGGGAGATACAAATCTGTGGGCTCGAATAGAACACGATTTTACATTGTACGGCGATGAATGCAAATTTGGCGGTGGAAAAGTACTGAGAGAAGGCATGGGCCAAGCAACAGACGCTTGCGACGACGACATTTTGGATTTGGTTATTACAAACGCAATGATTTTTGATTACACTGGTATTTACAAGGCTGATATTGGTATTAAAAAGGGCATTATTGTTGGCATTGGCAAATCAGGCAATCCTGATATGATGGACAATGTTACTCCTGGTATGATTGTGGGCGCTGGTACTGAGGCATTGGCTGGCGAAGGCTTGATCTTCACTGCTGGTGCTATTGATTCTCATGTTCATTATATTTGTCCTCAAATGTGTTATGAGGTATGTTGTCGTCCCTATCTAGTGTAACTATGCACAAATTCATAATGTACAAAAAAGGCGAACAATAATACTTTGACTTGTTGTAGGCATTGGCTAGTGGCATCACGACTTTAATTGGAGGTGGTACTGGGCCCAACACAGGCACAAATGCGACAACGTGTACACCCGGAAAGCACCATATTGAGATGATGATGCAAGCTACTGATGATATCCCCCTTAATTTTGGTTTTACTGGTAAAGGCTGCTGTGCTTCAAAGGAACCGTTGGAAGAACAAATTGAAGCTGGTTGTCTAGGCTTGAAAATCCACGAAGATTGGGGCGCTACTCCTGCAGCTATTGATGCATGCATGGAAGTATGTGATAAATTTGATGTGCAGGTAAAATTATATGCATTGCAGTATGCCCTACATGATGTACATGTATAATTAAACATTGGAAATAGACTACTATTCATACGGATACATTAAACGAAGCTGGCTTTGTTGAATCGACTATTGGCGCTTTCAAGGGAAGAACTATTCATACATACCATAGTGAGGGTGCTGGAGGTGGACATGCCCCTGATAGTAAGTAGGCTGAATTTAGCGTGGTTTTCCATGACTGACAGTGCTCGTATTATACAGTTATCAGTGTGTGCTCTGAACCAAATGTATTGCCCTCGTCAACTAACCCTACTCGACCTTTTACTGCCAACACGTTGGACGAACATATCGATATGCTGATGGTGTGCCATCACTTGTCAAAGACGATTCCAGAGGATGTCGCATTTGCAGAAAGTCGTATTCGAGCAGAGACCATTGCTGCTGAAGATGTGTTGCACGATATTGGCGCTATTAGTATGATTAGTTCTGATTGTCAAGCCATGGGGCGTGTGGGTGAAGTTGTGTTGAGAACATGGAAGACTGCACACAAAATGAAGCAGCAGCGAGGCAAGCTACCAGAAGACGAAGGCCAACTAGACGACAACTTTAGAATTAAGCGATACATTGCAAAATATACCATCAACGTGTAAGCATTCTTTAGAACTGAAAGCAGTGAATCTAGTACTAACAATCATGCACACCGCATCATGATAGAGCACTTGCTCATGGTATCAGCCATTTGGTTGGTTCGATTGAAGTTGGCAAAGTAGCAGATCTTGTTGCATTTTCGCCTGCATTCTTTGGTAGTAAGCCAGAACTCATTCTAAAGGGAGGTATTATTGTTTGGGGTCAAATGGGTAAATATACGCACTGCTTGCAACGCTATACACCAGATACTGATTGGCTTCTATTATTAGGTGATGCCAATGGCTCTATCTCGACTACAGAGCCCATTATTTCTAGACCTATGTATGGCTCTTTCCCATCCAGTCTATCAAAGAGCTGTATGCTATTTGTCTCACAGGTGTCTATTGATAACGGTACAATTGATTCTTATAAACTAAGAAAACGGGTTGAGCCCGTCAAGAATTGTCGAAATGTGACCAAGAAGGATATGAAGCACAATAATGCTATGCCCAAGATTACTGTTGATCCAGAAACTTACGCGGTTACAGCTGATGGAGTGGATTGTGTGTGTGATCCAGTATCAACACTACCGATGACTCAATCTATTTATTTATTTTAAATTTATACACAAACTTACTAGAAATCATATTATACGCATTTATACAACCTCACACTCAAGCTAATCATATAATAAAGTTACCGATATCAAGAATGAAATCTAGGCCCCCATTTTTTTCCTGTCGAATCAAGTTGAATGTTGCAAAAAGTGAAATATGTATCTGAGAAGGCGCCATACGTAATGTAAACGTATTGAAAGATATTCTAGAAAGACATATTATGTTTACAAAGAAACAAGCTGATGACGATGAACCCTTCTCCATTCATCAGGGCAATTGGTACTACGGCGTTTGCTTGTATGCATGTAAATTTTTTTCTAGCTTTGAGTTACCCAATGTTCTACTTCAATTGGGGTATTGCATTTGCACAATGTTAATGTTCTACGTCATCGGAAGCTACTCTTTACAGAAGTACAGATATGATTTGCTTTAAATATTTGTTGTAAGATGTTATATCAATATTGTAATCAAAAGAATCAATTGCATATAGGATGTATTTTTTCATGTATATTGTGTCTATGGTAGAGTTAATCTATGAAAGATGCCAATAGAGAGTAGATTGCATACACTGCCATCTGTAATTTTGGCCCTCAGATATGATATTATGCGTAGCACCGCGATTTATGCGCATAGGTATGCAATTGCACCATAGCATCAAGTGCCACAAACTACACTAAAATTACCATAACTCTAATTATAAATGTAGATATGGCTCTTTTACGATTCGCTCGGTCTATATCAATGATCATAATTTATATATGGGTAGACACCATGCCTACATTGGCTCTTACTACTCGATAGTATGCTAAAACACAGCCAAATTTGAGTGTATTTGATGGATGATTTCTCGAGATAGAAGCTGTTTTAGGCCGTCAGAACAGCACCACATAACTGCTCTTGACTAGTTCTTACTTGAGGACACTTTATCTCAATTTTTTTTAGATCATGACAAATCGACCCAGATCTCAATTTTTGCATGTATACTAGCAAGGGATTTTTGCTAAAAATCAAAGAATCGCATTTTTCACCCTCAAAACTAAGTTTTCTACAATGATATGCCATAGTGAAAAGAAGGCTTACGCATCCAATTTATCATCTAAAAGTGCTCTTTTGGGTAAACGATTATGCGAAAGTTGAGTTTTCGACTGAAAACGTAATTTCCGTTTTTGTCGATTTTAAAAATATTTTTGGTGAAACATAAAAGAGTTATTACCACCATTCGATAGAGAATTCAAGAAAGTACCAAAAACAAATAATACACAAAGTATATTGGGTATAGTGATTTCAGAGAAATCTTTAATCGAAAGAAATTTTTGTTCAAATCCACCACAGATTCAGCTCTCAGGATACAAAAAGATGCTGACTGCGGGGATTGAAGTTTGGCAGTGCATTCACTCACTGAGAAATCTCAGGCTTGAACCCATAATGACAATGGATTTATACAATGCTAACGGAAGTAAATTGCATAGCGATCAGTCTTTATGCCTACAGGAGTTAATGCGCTGTCAATAATTAATCTTATGATTCAATCAATTGGAGATATAGGCCTTTTATTCAGAAATTCACTTCAAGTTGTAAAACGACCATGTAGCAAAGGTTTTGACCTTTATATGATGCAAGCATCTAACGCTTTACTCAATTACCATAAGATAGTTGCTACCTCATTATCAGGTAAACCATTGGCAGCCTGAAAAGCACTATTCTGCTCCCATGGCATTACGATCAGGCATTATCGTACGTCGTCCACTCCACTTGTTTATCTCGGATACCTTATATGTTCTAATATTACACAACATAATGTTGCTTATCAACAGCTCTACGCCTCCATCAATAATGCCATCTAAATGCACTCCCAACGTCAACTCTCCATCCGTGGTTGGTTCGCTGTTCTTTATTCATTCATTTACTCTAAACTATGGAATGTACTGCGAATCACCACATTCACTAAAGTCTAATTACTTTCTTTGCAAGGTTTGGGCACCTCCTTTATTAACCAACGCATATTCCCTACATTTTCTTTTAATACACTATCTCGACCTAAGTCGTTTGGTAGTGTTGGGATGTTGGATCCCCTCGCTCAACAACAAGCTCTCCAATGGCATTGGGTGTGCCCTATACTTCTTCATTGTATGAATTCTCCATTGCTGCTCTCCTTGTATACTGTTTCTCCTTTACCTATCCTACTGTACACTCTTTTTTGGTTCTGCTATTCTCCTCATTTCTTTCATTTTTATATTATATGCTCTTTCTTTCGTCAAGACACCGGCATTGGTTCCATTTTTGGCCACTAATGTTTTGTAGCTTGCATTGGATCGTTTATACGCTTTCAGAACAAGCATGGCAGTGAGTGATTTAGTTAACTTCAAGCTATCACCATAAGTGTTTTGGATTTTTTTTCACGGCCACTAGAGGAACACTCGAACACAATTCGTTCTTCATCTACAACACCAGTTGTCGTTGAATATCCAATTTCTTCAACATAATTCGGGTTTGAGATTTCTGAAAAGGCTACAGATAAAATTGCAGCTTGAAGGCTCATTATCATCTTTTCACCCCTTTAGAAAAAAAGTGTTTAATCGCATTTTTTATATATATTCAACATGCTGCATAAAATTCTTATCATTCAAAACGAACGGTGCCAGTACAGTATTATCCAATATAATTGATAATCGGCATAACTCGGTCGAAAAAGAAGGTGTATTCATGATTAGAAGGAATAATAGGAGATTTACGCCTGCACTTGGACACAAAGTCTTGAAGAGTGTGCCGGATGGTACGCAACAGGCATCTTTCTTGATCACTTGCGGTAACGGGTACTTTTCCAAGTTAAAGTCTTTTAATTCATCTGTGTCTTTGCATTTCAGAGCCAGATGAAGGATACGCAAGGATTCAGGGTCTCGATTTAAAGATACAAGCAGCCGTTGTTCTAGTTAGTTATTGGCAAGTACTGTAACGGTATAATAATCATCTATATAAAAAAGGAAGTTGGATTAGTCAAACGTGGTTTGATAAAACAAAATAAGATACATACCAAAAGGGTATTTGATTGTGATATGAAAATGAATTGTAGTAAATAGCTGGTCAGTATCAAAGTCCAATCTTTTATACACATTTGCTTACCTCCAAAAGTATTGCCATTATCGATTGGCGAGCCTTGTAACTGTTTTTTATACAAAAAAGAAAGGGTTGATTGGTTGAATTCGTCACGTTTGACACGATTGGGCATTTAGACAAACAAATCATTCGTTTGCGGTTTGACCTTATCGTTAACTGCAGCTAAGGGATGTGAAAGCTTGTGGAAACAGAAAAGACAGGTCTGCGAGGAGTTATACTCGTTGATGATCTAGGTGGTACCATCGAACCTTTGGCGTCCTTTGATATGCGAGCCAACGCTATGACCTCTGTCACCCACAAACATAATAGGATTCTTGTGGTTAGATGATTGTATTTCAGAAGCAGTCTATGCTAAAAAAAAAGCACGGTTCCAGTGGTTCTAATCAAGCCACTGTCAGTTCTTTAAAAGACTTCCTGATTCAAATCCAATCTATCATCTATGATACATTCCTCGACCTTGTGAAGACACGGTTCACTATTGACAATGATAGGACTAGATAAAGCTGTGTGTTCCGCAGATTGTTGAAACCCTAATTGCCTTCATTACATTTTTTTGATGATAGTCCGAAGTCTTTTTTCTGAACTGTACTTGTATCGCATTCATGTAGGGTTGCTTGCCTTCAGATGCAAGGTTTCTGACTCTGCGTGCTCCTTCTGGAGGCTTTACGGAAGCAGGAGGGTTTATGGCGGTTTCTCCTTCAGCGTAAGCGTCTAGTTACTTCGTTTTAAATCTTATACATGGTAGCAGTGCATATAGAATTGTGCAAGGAAAAGAAAAGGGAGGAAATACTGTGAACATTGATGGCAAGCGACTTTAACCACGTAATCCAGATATAATCAACTGATAGATTAGCTTTGAGTCGCAGATTTTCTTGATTCGCTACTAAATCAAAACTTTCTGTATGTCATTTGAACCTGCCTTTATATAACATGTATATTGGAGGGGCGGGTCAAGTTGCAAAAGGTCCATAGTACTGTCCCTTGGTATTACTTTCAAGTAACATCAATTCGCTGTTCTCGTTTTCGTCGTTTCGTAAAGCAATCTGCGTTCTAACATCAGTTTCCACGGACAAAAAGCACCGCACAGAATCTTCAAAGGAATGAAGAAGGTTATCGTAGTAAATTTTGAACGCTTCTCCTTTCGATCTATATTAGACTTTCAATTACCTGACATCTAACATTTTTTAAAAAACATTCAGATAAACCTTTTTATTTGCTAACTTAAGCGATATCTTTATTTTGGTACATAAGAGTAATTACATTATTATGACTACTGACTATGATCTTTATAATACAATGTTGAGAAGACGCCCTATTTTGACCTTTGCTCAAAACCCGTTCTGCACTTGAATTGTTGTATCTTCTGTAGGTCGCTCAGGAGCTCGTTCCTATCAAATATGGCAATTTTATTGCTATGAGGAAGGCTGTCTACAACAATCTTCTCTATATTAGCATTTTTACTATTAAGACTCGTTTGTAAATTTAGTTATTTTCATTAATTTTACTTTCAAAGTTACCTCAAGAAGGCCTCCAAATCACTTATATTTGTCGTAAGGCCAGCAAAAGTCAACATCACAAGGCATGCTTTTTTTAGAAGAAACATATCTCAACATATCTGGGAATTTCAACATTAGAGATAGGCGTAAGAAACTACCTATTATAGCGTTTTTACCTTGAGTATTGCCATCGGCATCCAGTTTTTCCAACAGCTTGCTACCATTAGCCATATTCATGTCCATGATTGGATCATTTGAGCTTGTCTTGAATGAGACAAAAACCTTGTCAACCATCGATCGCATTTTTAAGTTCTCGCGCATAGTGTTCAACAAACTTGAGCGCGTTCCATCGCTTTCTTTTGGTTTAGTCTTTCTTGCGTAACCAATTACACTATATCTATCATTTTCGAAAGACTGAATAGTTTGCTGGTATACTGATAGCTGTTTTACAATAAATTTTACAACATTTCCTACCACATATTTTATGATTGATTAAATGAATGCAAGTCAATAAATAAAAGTTAGATACCTTACCTATGTATTTCTCTTTCAATACGTGCAATGATCGAACTGAACCGGCCACTGCTCTATCAATTTTTTTTTCTTTTGACGGTAGTAACACTAAGAAACTAAAAGTGTCTAAAAAAAGTGTCTCCAAAAAAAATCAGTTCGTCTTATTTGATTTGGTGCAACTTATTGTGAATGGACAAAAATTTCTAGGCATAAAGGACAATCATTTTTGGCTTATTACCATTTATTTCGTGGTTATTAAGAACATTTAGTTTTCTCAACAAAATTTACCGTTTTCACTGTAGCTTAGACATCATGTGCCTAGCACCAACAGAAAATGTATCATTAAATGGCAAACCATGCCTGGATCTATGATCGTTTCAGTTCTTCAGGAACAGCCATTATTATCTCCACTGCGAAATTACAAGAGGAGTACATATATCGATTGAATCCCGAACCGGACTTTCTGATGGCAAACCTCTCATCGTAATACAGCTTTTCATGCAGCTGAAAGACAGCACTGATCTGCGCAGCTATCAGTAATCAAGTTGATGTCAATAATGGCTACTTTTTATTTACCTTTATTGTACGATTACATATTTGTGTTTCTCTCGTGCCAAGAGAATGATAGAGCCAAGTAATTCAAGCTGTCAATAGACATAAACATACTGTATATGATACGCAATGCAGCAAGTGATGATCTTTTTCCAGTTATCAGTTGTTATATTTATCAACACATAACGTCACAAGGTCATGTAGTATTGTGTATATTACAACAATCGCATTCTTTTTTCTTTCCCTTTTTCCTCTCTTTTTCTCTTTCGAACCCTTCACTTTACACCCTTTCTGATTTGAACGCTTATCTTTCATCCAACACATGTACGAATCCGAAGATTCTAGTGTAGCCAGCAGCTCATTTGGCGAGCAAGATGAGATGGAGCACTTTATGAACAGATGCTCTATTTGTTTTGATGCGCATCTTGATTTCTGTTTAGAGTTCTGTAGAGATCAATACTGCTTAGATTGCTTCCAAAAGTACATATGATAAGCAGCTCATTTTGTACAGGCATATAACCATCATCCTTTTTAGATACATTGTCGAAGTAGTTAAATCATCATGGGGCTTGAGTGTGACTCCTATCAGGTGTCCTGTATGCAATGAACAGATACCAAAGCACGAGTGGACTCAGTATGTGCCTCGAGCAATTACTGAAATCTATGACAAATTCAACAAGCCGTACAGAAGTTACACTCGAGCATGTCCCCATTGCCAAGACGAAATGACACCATGTGTTTACAATGTCAACAGAAACGAATTAATGCAGCCAAAGTAAGTCATTTTAGAGGGAGGCCGTTGATGTGTGTGTGAGTGTGTGAGTGTGTGTGTGCTCAAAGTGCCTGTAGTAGTAGATTTTTTTGTGATATCATGGAGTCCATGTTATTTTCATGCTTCCAAGGCGAATCTCACAAAAATCACACAGACCATATTGCAGTCAAGCGATGGATCACCATCTACAAACGTCAAGACTGGTCCGACTCCAAGCTGTTGAACCTCTACAAAAACATCATGCAAGATGTCTTGATATTTGAAAAACACCACATTAATCACGCCAAAAAACGATTCGCTCACAACATTTCACAAGAGTTCATCAATAATTTCTTCGTCAAACCAGAGGTCTGGAAGCAACTGCAATTCGCACATATCAGCAATTTTCCACAAATGAACTGGTACGTATGTTGCTTTCTATTGTATTCACTGTACTGATGCTTGAATAGTACTAGCTGTCACGCCTCTATTTGCTTACATTGTGGTTATGATGCACATCAAGGCTTGAACTGCGAGGAGAACATGAAACTGATGGCAGCAGACAAGGCCACTGCAAAAGATATCAAAGAGACCGTGGAATGGAAACTGGCAAACAGTCGACGATGCCCCAACTGCTCCATCATGATCAACCGAGATGAAGGCTGCAACAAGGTAGACTGCTCTTATTGTGGATTCTGTTTTTGTTGGGCATGTAGATCATCCTGGGCAGATGTAGGTTGATATATAGAACGCTGAACGACGGCATAGACAGACTGATGGATTGGTAGGGCTGTGGATTTTATAGATGCTCCAATGTGACAAATGAAGTTCTTCTGCTTACAGATGCCTCCATGGCAACCACCACTACAAACACGACTGCCAACAGTGAAGACAAGACAGAAATTGGAGTCCCCAACATGAAGAACATTCAAGCAAGACTTGTAAACCACCATCAACCACGTCAAGAGGACCGTATGGAAATTGGTTAGCTGTATTCCCCCCCCCTCCCCCTTCCTCCACTCGCTTACTTGCACCCTTTTATCATCTCGCTGCTAATAATCATCACAAATAAATAAATCTTGATATTCACCATGTGTAACATTGGGCCGGTTCAATTGACGTTTACAGAAGCCGATTCATCCGTGTTGGTGGTCGTGTAAATAAATGGTCCGTTCAATGTAAATATTTAGCCTTCTTTCTCTCCTTCTTTTTTTCCTTTTCCCTTTCTTTCTTGGCTGATCATGGTGACGAACAAAGCACTCGTCATCTCAAAGGACATAGATGTCGCTCGTTGCAAAGGTAATTGGAAAGCGATACCTGAACTAGCAAGAAGATACAGAAAACACAATCCAAATGGGCTTGGTAAGAAAAGCTTATTTCTGCTAAACATGGGCTCGCTCTAACACACGCCTTTTTTTTTGAAAACTAAGCACTCGAACAGTCCATCTTGGCAGAGGCAAATCTAGTCAATGTACTCGAAAGCAACCGTTCAGATTCGAAAAAGCTGTTTGCAAAGGACTCGCCAAACAACATTACCTTGACAACACGTGTGACATTGAGCTTGATGAAACCAATCCAACAGCAACTGTCGATAGCATTAGGCGACAAGGAACCCAGTGCCGAGACGCAATTAGTAAAACAGGTATGCGTCTTTAGATGTAGTCATGTTATCAGGGAGATTTATGCATATTGCGTCATGTTAGATGGCAAGGATGATCCTCGCAAGAACTTGGTTTGAATGCGGCGAATATCAAAAAGCTGTAGACGCCATCAACGAAGCTGGCTACAAAACGGTAGAGGGCACATTTGCATACAGCTACACTTTGTACGTGCAATCGCTGTCTATCAGAGGTATGAAAAAGAGGAGAAAGGGGAGGAGATGTGATGCAATGTCATTGATATGCTATTCTGCACATGTAGCAATGTCGCTGGATTTATTGCACCAGAACGCTATGGAGGCATATGATCAATTAGCATCTACGGTGAACCAATCTACAAGCCTAATTGATCATGTTGTCGTTGACTGGGCTGAGGAGGGTCTTTATAGGGGCACTCTTCTTGCATTGAGCGATAGGTATAATTTGACCATCTGTGTGTAACATGGCACGGGACTCATACCATCTTTCTATAGCTGTCAATCAAGTGATAGAATACCTCAGACAATGCGCCTCATCAGAGCGTATCAAAAAGCCTGCTCATCTCAATTGAATACATGGAAAGTCTACAAACGTCTGGCTGTTACCAGATACGCTTTGGAATACTTTTCCAGCCTGTATAAAGCAGATCAGTATTTACCGCCTGTGGATTTCAGCGAAACAGAGGAAGGAAAGCAGTGTAGCGAGTACGTATTTGTCGATTGGATCAAACGCATTAACCTGACAAGACATACTCGCATAAACATAGAGACCAATTCATTGAAGCAAAAAGAGCGTACAATCATCAGTTATTCAGCATCGAAATCATGCAACTTCATACAGTATACGAAAAGCTGGTATATTCGATAACACATTTTCCTCGATCTGGACAACCCAACGCACTTGTACTGGACTTTGTGGATAGACTAGCAGAAGATTTCGCAATTGTGGGTGGTTCAGAAACAGAAAAGAGAGGCTACGTCGAGGCATTGAACCGTGCTTCCATGAAGACATTCAATTCACCTTGCGTCACCAGACACTTGTTTCATGCTCTGGTTCAGTTGGGCGACTATGAGGAAGCCGAGCATGCACTTCGCACCTATTTGTACCTCGTTGACCTGGAGTCTAAAGCCTTGGTAGAATCTCGTTCAACTACAGCAGCCTTAGCGTCAGATTCTTTTGGCTATAATACACCAGTTCCAAGCGCAGACGAAGTAGAAGAATTAGCCATTGCTGAAAGTATGAAAAAATCAGATGGGCCACAGCGCAGTGAAGAGGTTGAAACACTTGACAACAAGATCAAACTACTCGTTACTGCTGTGAGAATGTATTGCAAAGAATTATGCAAGGGATCGGACGCAGTCAATATGGCTGAGATGGCCGAGCAAATATACTCTAAAGAAATGGCAAGCAGCGATCAGCATGACGACCATTTCATTGAGACAGGCGCGGTTGTCTACAGGACATTAGGTGTAGCATTTGGATTCTTAGCAAGTCAAAGTAAGGGATACATGCTTTTTTTTTTAACCAGCAATGACTTACTCTGTCAATAGCCTTTGATCAAGATCGCCGACCTAAATACCACGAAAAAGCCTTGGTTTCATTGAGAAAGTCAATTGCTATCAACAACCAAAGCTGGGAGACATACTATCAGCTTGGTTTACAACTAGCAGAAATGCGAGATATTGTGCAGGCCATACAGGTGGTAACTCAGTCTCTACAACTCAATTCACAACACCTTCCATCATGGCACTTACTTGCTTTATTATGCACATGTCCAATCAAAGATAACCAGGCACAAGCATTAAAGACGTGCGAGATTGCGTTAACGGAAGCCAGCAAAATCACCAACAAAGACAGCTGGGTAGACTACAGCGATGATATCTTACAGCATGTCTTGCTGCAAATGACACAGACATTACTCGTTGAACGTGTGCAGGGAGCGGAAGCTGCAATGGCGTCTCAAGAAGCTCTATTTCAAACTTTTGGCAAGATCGTTGTGCCTGAATTAATTCCAGATTCCACCAGTTCAAACATGTTGCATGAAGCAATTTCAAACGGAAATGCAAGGTACGGTATGGTGCTGTCAGGCTCTCTTGGAAACATGAGTGTGCAAGACGGTTCCAATGGGACATACAGTGCAAAAGAGGGTTCAGCACCAGCAACTCGCAATCGTAGTGCAAGTAGTGCATCCTTACAGCCGAGAAGTGTAGGTGGTCGTAGTGCTTCGGTTTCATCATTCACTGGGAGAAAATTCCACCTGGCTGAAATGTTTAGTAATGGCCATCTTGATAAATCAGATGTCAGCAGTGTCCGTTCCGTGCCTCCACCAACAACATCAAAGTCTGGAGCAGGAGGGCAATCATTACATAGACATGGTAGCAAGTTGAGTCTATTAGATCCTAAAAGTTTGATCCGCAAGCAAAAAAAGGAAGATGCGACAGGTTTGTGAACTTTTCGAAACACAATAAACTCGAAGCTCATGCTCTTGATATGATAGGCAATACAGCGCGTGGACTTTCCACCACATCAGACGGTGGATCTGTATCTTCGATTCACAGTGTTGCAACTTCAATCATCAGTACTCACACACTACTCCAAACTACCACAACGCTATCCAGACCAACAACGCATGCAAGACTGCAACATCAGCGCTCATGCAAGATGCTTTGTGATTTATGGTTACTCTCAGCAGAGGGATTCTTGAGAGCTGGAAAATTAGAGGAAGCTTTGAAAGCTGTTTCTGAAGCAGAGAATGTAGATTGGACAACGCATGCTGGTGTTTGGTGTCTTTTAGGACGTATTCGACTTGCACAAAACAAACCTGACAAGGCCATCTCGGCATTCCAGAAGGGATTAGTGACAAAGCCAAACGATGTGGACTGTAGAATTTGGCTGGCAAGAACGTATATTGAGCAAGGACACTTGGAAGTGGCTGAGGGCCTTTTGCAAGCCATCACGCAGGAGAATGGTTGGGACCATGCCTCTGCGTGGTATTATTTAGCTGAAATCTACAAGAAAACAGACCGTTTAGAAAGGACAAAAGATTGCTTATTTTATGCATTAGAATTAGAAAGTACCACACCTATTCAATCGTTTACTATTTTACCGCGATTTGTGTGATTAGATCAATAAAACATGTACATACATTCAAGACAGTCCAAAATTTAGTTTGCTATTATAAGGTTATTTGTCAAGTGAATGCCATTGCCATGTACATTCTTGATAGGAAGCCATTATTTTATTCCAGTGATCTCATGATGATATAGGGCAAGTAGCTCTCTTTCATTCCGCTGTAATCCATTGAATAGAACTTACAATTTTGACTTATAAATGTCAACACCCCAGAAAGGTGAAGGATCTAACAAGCGCTTTCCTTGCTTATTCTTGGTCAATTCCTCCAGAGAAGCAAACTCTGCTGGATTCAGTTGAATTACTTGAAAGTTGGAGATGATACGAGAAGGAGTAACTGATTTGGGAATCACCGAACATCCTCTCTGTAGACCCCAAGCTAACAAAACCTGAGCAGGGGATGCATTATGCTTCTTTGCAATGTCAAGCTGTAAAAACTGTTAGACAAAGCTATCATCAATAAAGACAGAGGAGGTACTTTACCACAAGAGGTTCTTGCATGACAGGAGAATCGGTGCTTCCCAGGGGTGAGTAGGCAGTAACTATGTATTCAAGTTAATATTTTCTATAGTGCCTTCATAAAAAAAACAATCTACCATGAACATTATTCTTTTGACAGAATGCGATCAAATCAGGTTGTGATAAATAGGGATGCATTTCTACCTATAATATAGAATGTGATTAAAAAAGAGAGAGAGAGACCCATCTTCCTATGAAATCTAACCTGATTGACAGCTGGAGGAATTTTGCAATTCTTCAAAAGCTTATCCAAATTAGCGATATTAAAATTACTGACACCAATGGATCTCGTTTTGCCAGATTCAACCAACTTTTCCATGGCCTACACATACAGAAGTTGATATCGGGGTTTAGTACAATTGCATTTCTTGTGTTGCCTGAAAAATGCTATTCAAGCTTTGTCATCAGTGAGAATTAATATGTACTTACAGCATATGTGTCAACAAAACTAGTTGAATCTAACGCAATCTTTCCATCCTCTGTTTTGGGAAAGTTTGATTTAGATGGTTGAAATGCAACAGGCCTTGTTTTGAAGACGTTGATAAGTTTGCCATCATTTCATTTTTATAATAAAGATGAATTACTTACCAGTGCATTAAATACAAATCAAGGTAATCCAACTGAAGATTGGCAAGAGAGACTTCAAGTGCTTTTTCGACGAGGTCAGGTCTATGGCTATTGTTCCATCTGATATTGCAATACGTTTAGTCTCAAGTTGACTTGCAATGTCAAGTACATCTTACAATTTTGTGGTAATAAACAGCTCTTGACGTGGGATACCGCTATCTTTGATGGCTTGACCAACTTCTTTTTCGTTACGATCTATAGTAGCATATTTGAGTATGTCGCTCTATTGATATAATCAACCAGCTTACAAACAAAGGCTGTATCAATGTGCTTGTATCCAGCTTTGAGAGCTGTCAAAACAGCAGTGTAAACCTCCTTGGGTTTTGATTGCCTAAATATCTTGCATTAGCTGACAATTGCATGTTTCAAATCTACAGTGTGTACCAAGTTCCTAAGCCAAATGCAGGCATGACATTGCCGTTGTTTCTGCAAGATATGTCGTTAGTTATTATTTACCAATGCTTTTTTTCTTTTTTACTCACAATGTGATCTTTCCTCCAAAAGACATTTTTATCGTATTTAATAAAAGAAAAGGTTGAAAATTCTCGAGAAATGTGCTTTTCCAATTATTTATGGAATAAGCTTTCTACGAGATCTGGACGGCTCTTTGAATTAAGCACATGCCGTCATGTGCACTGTAATACCGTCATCCCCTCATAAACTTTGCCCGCTTCGATCTGACATATCCCCCTATCGTTGGCTGCTTCAAATCCAGCACTTTGAATAATTTGTCTTTAGTGTGGAATGATACACATTGTCAGTTACGTTGATGAAGTAGAAATTATCAAAATAAAAGAGAGAGAGAGAGAGAGAAGATATCCAACGCCCAGTTTAGGTTTTACATATTACAATCACCTTGATGTGTAATCATACTGATTTTTATTGTAAATAATGAGCGAACGAGGAATAAAAGGATGTGTATATTAAAAGAGAGGACATAGTGACAGAGGGTATTACAGTAATAAATTAAACAAAGAAACATAAAATAACAGCAAAAAAGACAAAATTTACAGAATTCCCTAAAATTACACATTCAAATTAACACACAGGTTCTATAGCGACATCAGCAGCATACTTACTTGAGAATAGTATTGGAAAGTATCATATAGTCTTGTAAACACATTGCAGCAGCTACTCATAATCAACTTGTCCACAAACTCTTCTGCCTGGGGTTCAGTTAGTTGCAACTGGAATCGATCTCGTAACTGAGGTACAGTCAAATCTCCATTCTGGAAACAAGGCAATTTAGAGTCCTTGCTCATCATTTCTGTCAACAATAGTATGTTTTCGCTGTGTTTTCGAACTGCCAAAAAAGCTGCCTTCATCAATGCCTTGTATTCAGCAAACTTCTCCCCATGAACACCGCCCAAGATATCAATGTATTCTTGTGGTAATTTGAAGGGTGCCATTTCAAAACCTACAGAACCAGGTGAATTGGATAGCATAAAACCGAAATCGATGTGAATCAAGTGACCAGCTTCGTCAATCAGTAAATTGCCATTGTGTCTATCTTTGATCTGCAATACATAACAGGCGATAGAGTAGCCTGCCAGACTACGCATGAAAGCGTCCTGTGCCTTTATAAAATCATCTGAATCAGGGGGACCCCAAAGCTATGTTATAGTCAGTGATTTGTCCTGTAATCTCACCACATCCACCTATTTACCTTTTCAAAGTAATCGTACAAAGTAAACACGGCACCTTGTTCATTCCATCCTCTTGTATAGGCATCCTTCTTGATCGAATGGATAGAAATTGTGTTCTTCAACGTTTCAATCAGTCCGGAAGAGTCTGATGTGACCAACACACGAAAACTACGAGTTATTTAAATGAATAAACAGGTCGTTTTTTTTTTCTAATCTGCCTCAACACTTACTACTTGACCCAAACATCTACGCCAGTGTCCTCCCAAATACGTTGCATTTCTCTAATCAACTGGATGGCAAACTGCTCTTGTCGAAGATCTGCGCCTTGCTTTACAATGACGGACATGAGTCTCCAGTTAGGTAAGTGGCCATAAGGAGAGGCTTGACGCAAACGAGCCTTCTTTGTCTCCCAATCCTCTGACAGTACAGCAGCACTTGGATCCTCCTTATTGACTACCCAGGCAATTCGCTGTTCGTCTTCCAACATGTCACCGCCTGCGCCCTCTCCTCCACCACCGCCAACACCACTACTGACACCTTCCGTCTTCATCTTTTGCATACGTTGTTCTTCCAATGCAATCATTTCTTTGATGATGCGTTGTCTAATCTGTTCCGTATTCTGCTTGTAAGGCGCCGCTGTATTGGGCGGTTGCAACTGAGCCAACATGACAGCTGCAGTGCGCATACGTTCTGCATAATCATCAGCAGATCTCGAGTTACGTCGACTACTGTCATTTGTATTGAGCACTGTCACTTTGACAGGTGCGATGGATCTTTTATCGTCTTCGTTTTCGGTTGCCATGGAAACACTGCTTGTCGTGGTGGTAGAAGAGGATGTACTCATGATGGACTTACGATTAGCATGCTTGCGTCTTGCTGCGCGATACAAGGCAGAGTTGTAGTCGTCATTTTCAAAATTCATCTCATCATCCAAGACTTCAATCATCAGCAAATAAGGGGCACGTTCAGCGGAATTGAGCACGACAGCGTCGGATGGACTGATACGAACGACACGATGATGGTGGGGTTTCTCTGCTGTGGCAGGACACCACAGGGGCAAGCAGATTTCAGCTGGTAAATTGTGATTCAGCAATGTCAGTTCAGCATGCAACGCACTCATACGGGCTTCCTTGGGCACCATCACTAGGCGGGTAGCAATGTCTACCAGTGCCAGCACAAATTGCATCTCTGATCTAAAGTAGTTGCTACGTAACAACGATTGACGGCTCTTTCGCTTTTGTTTTCGTTGCTCCTCCTTTTGTTGCTGTTTCTGGTGTTCCTGATCCGATGAGTCTTGCTCGTCCAAGGTAACTACAATGTCCATGTCGGCCGAGCATTGTGACAAGGCGGGTGAGAGTGGCGCTGTATTGGTAGGTACAGAGGATTGTCCTAGTGCAGTAAGAGCGGGATCGAAAACCGACAAAGAGTTAGATGAAGATGTAGACTTTCTCACTTCGTTCATCATCATTTTGCGGTTCAGTTTATGATGTGCGTTCTTGATGTAGCGACCCACAGAAAACGCTTTTCCGCGATGCAGATCCTCTAGCGATGGAGAGCTTGTGAATGGGTTGAATTTTTTCTTGCTGTGGTGGGGTAAAGGAAGATCAGGCTGTGAGGTTGAAATGTAGCTGGAATGCGTTGATGAAGGCAGTGGCGCTTTGAGTTGATCTTTTCCGTTGGCAGCTGATGGAGAAGAAGTGGCATCCTCAGTCGTGTTTCTTCGTGTCAGTGCAGTTGTATTGGAGGAAGATGTGATGCTCAAATTTCTGTTTCTGCGCCCCTGAGCAATTGCAATTCTACCTGCTGGTTTAGTCATTAAAGGCTGGCCTATACCGAGCAGCATGGCACCCATGCCTACCAGAGCTGGTAAGGCATGTTCACGCACTTTTTCAGTGTATCTGGACGGACCAGCATCCTCTTCCTCGTCGTCGTCTTCGTCGCTGTCTTCAGAAAACACAATGGCTTGAGATCTGTTCAATAGACGCTTGCATAGGTTGAATGACGGACTAGCAGGATTTGTAGACAGATCAGCAAGGTAAGCTTGCAGGTACCATAGAGACTATATCAAACTTAGACTTTATGTGCTATGCTCTCGCTCTTGATTACTTTACCATGAGTGCAATGTGGGTAGAATTTTCGCACATTTCAATCAAAAAGCATTCCAGCGCTACCGATTCTGAAGGTTTTGTAATCAAGAGATGGCTACAAGGCAACAATGCATGTTAGTATAGCAACAGCCTTGGATATCACCAACTTACATTAATTGCGGTAAAAAGAACTCGATTTCAGATATCGGAAAGCCTTTTAATTCATTGCAAAGATAGTGCTGGATGCCTACATTATCAGAGTATCTAAACAGGTACGACACTGCGATCCACGAGTTGAAGAATTCGGATGTAAAGAGACGTAGCAAGAGTGCGTTGGACATATTTCGCTGCTGCTGCTGCTGCTATATTAACTGTGGGAGACGAGATGAGGAAAACACAAAGTTGAGAATGTGCAAAAAAACTAGAGTATGATGCAGGAATTAATACTGGTTCGTTGATACTATCACTAGCATACAGTTTCCAGTTATTTTCTTCGAGAACAAAACAAAGAAATAATAACAAAAAAGGAGTAAAGTAATTAAATAACTGATTTGTTTGAACGGATAGAAAATGCACCTCAAGGTATATAGTTTAATCTCCCTTTGTGTGTGTGTGTGTGTGGTGTACTACAAAATGTTGGGTGTGCACCGCGCGCTATACTAAAATAAAAAAACAATAGAAAGAGACACTGGGGATATGCCCTTCTTTTCTATTCGGTAAATTCCTCATGTCAGAGTCGCCTGAACAGCGCCAAGAAGGATCAGCTAAACGTAAGCGGTTATCATTGGCTTGCAATGTGTGTCGACGCAAAAAGGTGTGTTGTTCTTGTTCAGCCTGAAAACTGGGCGCAGTAAATTAACATATTATGGCAAGATCAAGTGTGATGGCGTAAAGCCTACCTGTGGCAAATGCCAACGATTTAATCAGGAATGCACATACACAGATGTCGTAAAGAAGAGGGGGCCTCGACAAGGACACATTGATCTACTGGAGCAAAGACTACGAAAGATGGAAGAGCTGATTACCACTGGCAGTTCAGTGCTAGAAGCCTCGCCTTCATCGTTACCCATGGTAAAGGAACCGATAAGCAAAACAGCGTTACAGTTCAATGCTTCTACACGTACAGAGCCACCATCGTTACCGCCTACTTATACTACCACAAATACGACACCGTCATTGGCATTACCGAAACCAACACCTGATGCAAAGTATGAGTGGCCAGCGATGGATGTGGTCCAACATTTAGTGGATATCTATTTCATGCATTTCGAGACACTATCGCCTATTGCCGATGTCAAGGGATTCAAGGCTACCATACTCAACAGGACCTGCAACACATTTTTATTATACGCCATGTTATCCGTAGCAGCGAGGTAACATGTGAGCATATCAGCAGCACTGTCATGTTTGATAACACCCATGTATCTTCCCTTCCCACCTATAGATTCTCAAAGCGACCTGATATAGTGCAACAACCGTTGTGGATGGCGGGTGAGAAATTTGCAGAGATAGCAAGATCTATGCTGAATCAAGTGATAGAAACACCGTCTATGGAGCATGTGCAGGGCTTGCTGATACTAAACTTGCATGAATTTGGATGTGCTCGCAGCGCTCGATGTTGGATGTATTCGGGAATGGCGATTCGTATGGCGTTTGAGATGAACCTGGAAAATGAGCTCATGTTTGAAGAGACTGCTGGCGCCATTCTGCCTGTGGAGAGATGGTTTTGGTACGAAAATCGACGTAAACTGTATTGGGATACGTTTCTGCAGGACAAGTTGAACAGCGCCATGACAGGCAAATCGCAGATGATGGATCACTTGGATAGCAATGTGCTGTTACCCATCTACAATAGCTCACTGAACCTGGATTCAACCGGTGAATTTTACCAGCAAAATCTGGACGGCACCAAATTAGTACGTTATAATGTCCATCGCAATCCAATGGGCACTGTCACTGGAGTGCAAATGACGCCTGTCCATCTGTCAGCGCTCAAAAGTGACGCACATTTGTTTAGCCAAGTTGGGCTGGAATCACGCACAAACGAGCTGTATGTTTTACTGGGCAGAATAGCACGGTTTGTCAATCGAGGGTTCAAGGACTTGATCTGCTTGGAGAACAATGCTGAATTTGACGAGCTGAATCAAGCGCTGGACAGCTGGGAAGCACGCTTACCACACCAGCTCAAGAACTCGCCCGCCAACCTAGAGCACTTTCGCCAAGTGCATACATTTCATTCTGGACAGTTTGTGCTGGCTCACATGTTGCATAATACACTGATTGTGTTGCTAAATCGACCTTCATTAATACTAGCGGATATGCCGAACCTGGGCCAAGTGACACAGTCAATGCAAGACAAGGTGCACCAAAGTAAAGAGAAATGTTTGGCAGCAGCTGATAATGTCACCATCATGCTCAAGGATCTGCTGTCCCACTTTGACATTATACCACCTAGCACCATCTATTTCGCTTACACTACAGCCACCGTCATGGTCAACAGCAGCTTCAATGTAGACTCTCGAGAATCCAAAAAGTGCGATACAGCCTTGCAAGAGTACTACAAGTTTTTCGAGGTGAGAAAAAAAAAAAGAGTGAGGAGGGGGGAGGGGGAGGGAAGCCCACTTCCTTGTTGTTAATTAATTGTTTGTTTGTTTGTCTGTTTATCTGTACTAGGGCATGAAAGTGTATTGGGCCATGTCTGATAAAATGTACTTTTTAGTCAAGGATTTGTACGCCATACACATGAAAGTGATAGACACTGTGCAAAAGAACCAATTGGCTTCAGTAGGCGGCTCCAGTGGTCATGAAGGTGGCGCAACTACCAGTTCATTTGAATCGCCAGTCAGCAGCAATGCCACTCCCTGGAACGTGGCCAGTACCGCCAGCGAAGTATTCACAAGGAGACTGCCGTTGGCTGATATGACCCTGATCGCAGACTCATGGAGCGAAGAACAGCCTTTCCGCTATCCTGCTGCTGTTGCTGCTGACATGCACAACCCGCCATCGCTGCAGACAATAGACAGAAGCCACTTCTTTTCGTCATCAGCAAGAGCAGGAGGCGGCAGTATATCCTCATTTGACCTTTGGTTACAACAGCAACAAGATCAAAGACGCGCATAAACAGCATAAAAAGTAACCAATTGGCACGTGAATAAATGTAGACATCACCCGAAAACATAAGGCGTTTTTTTTTTTATTATTATTATAATTGACATTCTATTTATCCCCCCCTCTCTCTCTCCTCTTCTCTTTCTCTTTCTTCTCATTCTTTGTAAGCGGAACCATTTCACTAGAGAACCGTAGTTGTGTGTGCTTGTGTAGTTTGTTCCAGCTTTTATTTCCTATCCAGTTCCAAGGTTTAACAACAGTTGATTTGATTTGCAATTCAATTGCTTGAATTCAGACAAAAGAATGTCCTCTTTATATTACTCAAAGCTTCCATTGCCTCCTGCAAACTACGATAATAACAATAACGTTATTTGCAAGCCATGGCAATTACCAACTCTTTTTGAAAAGTCGCTTACTCTTCAAGATCACATTGCATCAGGTACATTATCCGTTTGAAACTTGATCTATTACAATGCATGCGCTGGATTTTTGTCGTTACTGGTTTTAGTAATTTTTCTCAAACATTAGATCGCGCCTATAGACATATTGCTTTTGAGCCAAAGAACAAATTAGCCTACAATAATACGACGCATTTGAAGCACGAGTTGGAAAGCGTAAGTGTATAATACATGTTGATTTTACTGCGCAAATAAGCTAATTAAGCACAAAGGTCCACGGTGACATCAAGGCCATTCGTTTCAATGTAGGCGCTGACAATGCAACTGTCGTCTCGTTTTTTAGCATTTTGCATGCCAAGCACTGCTATGACGCCTTGAAGCAAAAATGGGGTTCCTGCTACAGCATGTGCTTTGTCAAATCCACGTTCTTCAACAAAACCAACAGCTCTGAAAAGTTGTTTGTTATCTTTAGCAGCATCAATAGTCGTGCTGATTTGCTCAATTACGATTACATGGTAAGTGCATGCAAATATTTGGCAGATCACACACATGCTTAATGTTTATACACATAGAAACATATTCTACGCTTCGGTTCCATCTACTCCATCTCTGAAGCTCGTATCTCTCGTTCCTGTATTCTGGTGAATGTGGAATATCATGATGAACGACACGGTGAGGCATTAAAGGCCAATTTGAACTGTTCTTTTATTGAGGTAAGTCAACCGGATGCAGATCCATGTCCGTGTTTCGTGTCACTGACATCTGTATACAATGTACAACATGAACAGGGTGCACAGATCATGGTCTATAATGCTTCCAGCAATGACGAAATATCATGTGTCCAACATGACACCAAGAGGCCTACTTCTGCTGTGAACCGTCCTTCCTCATTAAGTATCGACACCAAAACGTCCATTGCCAGCGTTCGAACTCCTCCTGTACAAAAGATCATGGTCGCCACCCCCTTACCAAGTCCTGTGGCTGAAGGTGATTCCTATTTTACTGTGGATCCTTATTCTGCATCCAAGTACCACCATATATCCAGCCTACCACCTTCTCCAGTGGCATTGCAGCATGAAACGATGTCTAAGCCCAACGGTTTGATTGATACTTTGCCTTCTTCTTCCAGCAATACGACATTTAGTACCTGTCTCAGCAATCAAGAGGAAAACGTGAGCTATGCAGCTGCTGTTCAAAGTACCTGCACCAACACTACTACTACCACTGATTCCTCTTCCAATCCCACACCCACACCATCACCTACTCATTCCAATGAAACTGTTCAAATCAAGAAATTGGAGGAAAAGGCTTCTTCTCCACCATCTCGTAACAGCTCACGTAGAAAACGACCTGCAACAACCACTAAAAAAGCTGTCAGTAATTGTGTAGATTTTGAAAGAATTCGATCAGGTCAGGATAAGCGCACCACTTTTATGATTCGAAACATCCCCAACAAGTATACCCAGGTAAGTAGTTGAAATTTGCTCAGTCTTAAAAGGATATTCACGGTAGCGTTCAAATTGTATAGCAAATGCTCATCGATTATGTCAATACCACGCATCAAAGAAAGTACGACTTTTTGTATTTACGTATTGACTTTCAAAACAAGTGCAACGTTGGATATGCTTTCATCAATTTCATCGACCCCAAGTAAGTACTCTTTATGACTTCATACAAATTGGAGCACTCATCTCAGTAATCATAGGGACGCAATCGAGTTTGCTCAAGAGCGTATAGGAAAAAAATGGCAAAGTGTTCTTTCAATTCGAAAATGATTGTGTTTGTAGATGTAAGGATAAACAGGCAGACTAATACTCGCTCTTTTCTCTTTAGGAAGCTCTTCAGATCTGACAAGAAATGCGATTTATCTTATGCAAATATTCAAGGTAAACAAGCACTTATTAAGAAATTTCAGAATTCACAAGTGTTGAGTGAGGATATCGCCTATCAACCTAAATTGTTCTATTCAAGTGGCTCTCGAGCTGGCCAAGAGCAACCATGGCCCTATAGCAACAACAGCAGCAGCTCATCCAATGGAAACACTAACAGTCATTCAAAAGACGATATTGTAAAGTCCAATATCAGTGTCAACCCCAACACTATCTAAATGAGTCTGCCTGTTACGTTATATCACTTTAAAGAAACATCATTATCAAGTACAGTACTATGTTATGAATAAAGTCATTCTCTTTTTTATACACTATGTACAGCGATGTGGGCATAGGAACAAAAGGAATTGTGTGAAAGTGATCATCATCTCCCCTTAATTTTGAGTTGAAAAAGAGACCTGAATTGACATCATCATAACATTCCATGGTTTGCTTATCTGATGCGCTCCAAACATTACTATTTATGTGATCATGTCCAAAGCACATATTATTGAACGGGCTTCTTGACATGTCTATAAACGATGCCTGGATACTATAAATACATACTTTGTCACGCGTCTACAAAAATTAGAGTATAGTGTAAGGGCAGAATGATGTGAGACATACGACTTCTGTCAGTTTAGTGATTCATAAAATTGATCAAGACTTGGGTACCTGTTTCCTCGTTTCAGCCCCTAAAAAAAATACCATTGCCTTGTATATTTCAAATTATCATCCCCTTTTAACCGCTGCTCCTATAGCGACATGGTAGCATAGCATCATGTTCACTGCTCGGGTTCGAGATGCAAGACTTGCATGATGTCTTTATTCATCTATTTAGAATATTCAATGGAGGGAGGAGGTATACAAGATAGTAAATTTGGGGCTAGTACCTGTTTGGATGTGTACAATGCCTCGAGTTTCAGTCCTGTATTCTATATAAAAAAAAACTGCTGTTTATTGAAAAAACTAATATAAACCTTAAAAATGGTTCAATTCGCAACTATTGGATGGTAATCAAAGTAGGTTTCATGTTTCATATTCATTTCAACTCTCATTCTGTAAGAAGACTAAAAAAAAAAAAAAGTGTATGCCGTCTTGTCCAAGACAAACCTCACATTGAACAGAGCGCTTCGGGTGGATGTTAAAGCAATCAAAAACGAACGCATTGCACACTTTTGGCCCTTGGGATAAAAACATTGTCAACGACACATGCACTGACAGATAGATTCAGCTGTTATTGGCTGAATTTCGGATTTACTGCTGCTGATAGATATAGCAAATGTTACAGAATATCATGTGTTAAATGCCAATAAGGCTAGGGAGATGAGCTATTTTTTTCCAGATGATTCCCGCCAAAGCAAAGTTGATGGTGTCTCACTCTGTTTCTAATGTCTAATCAAGGCTTATGATCTCTCCGTTTTTTTTTTTACTCCATACTTCATTCGTTGATTCAATAATAAAAAACTGAAACTTTTTTACATGTAACAATATCTGTAAGGTATTACTCATGAAAACCATGCGAAAACAAAGGTCAGCGTACATGTTAAACAATGAAAAACAACGACTCTGTTTCGGGCTGTATGGATTGAGTAGTATAGACCTTGTCATGCCAGGATTCCAGTTCAAGTGGCGTCATTGAGTTGCGATATTGTTATTATACCCTATCCATGGAACATTCTTTTGCCTTTAAATGAAAGGATGTTATGTTCTGCATTACACAGACATCGCAATGTGTCTGTACACAAGAGAGAACCTTAATTTCAATATCCGTTCCGAGAAGGACAAGGTTGGTAAAATACATGTGGTTTATTTATAAAGTAATTACGATCGCATCATTTCAGCAGCAGAAGCTAGTATATCGATGGCTGATTTGATAGTGGGCGATTGAGGGGGATGGTATGGTGCTTCGAGTACCATGGTCGAAACATGTTGATTAGTAGTGTTATTAGTGTTAGAGTTAATAGGATTATGATTGGGTTCAGTCGCAATTGATTTTCTCGGTGCAATATGCTTTGCGTATGGATGTGAGTATTCGGAGGCACGTCTACGCTGTGAGGCATCGTACTTTGGCGATGCATTAGATGATAAGGTCAAGCTGTGGTGTCGAACTGTTTGCTGCTGTTGTTGTTGCTGCTGCTCTGGATGTGATGTTGTAGATAATGAATTCATTCTGCTTCTGCTCATTTTAGCACGTCTGTTTTGAAACCAAACCTTTTTCAGTGTATTAATACATGAAGACTATAATCGATTACAGTAATGTAATTTACCTGAACTTCTCTTTTCGTCATATCTAGTTCATCGGCTAATTTACTTCTAATTTCTGAGCTTGGGGTATCGGTTTTCTCAAATGTTTCCATCAGTCTTTTGTATTGATGGGGTAAAATGCGCTTTCTTTTAGCTTTAGCTAATGAAGATACAATGATGCCATTGTTTGTTTGGTGCATGCCAGTTCTGGAATGACTCCAGAGATCTGGTGGCTCTGTGATGGATGAATGTCTACTGAAGCTATCTAATGAACCGTTGGGCGATGATGACCCGCTTGAAATGGGAGAATAGTCCATTGGAGAGGGTGATGGCAATGGAAGGCAGCTTGGCAGTCTGAATTTGACATCATGATTCCATGGTAGTTGTGTTGTTGTATTGGGTGCCAATGGATGCTGCATTGGATCAATAGAGACGTCGTTTAGCAAAGCTGAGATAGCGAGTGAGCTTCTTCGACTGTTGATGATGGAGGGCGACGATGTGTGTGTATCCATTTTCCCATAAAATTCAGATGTTGATTGCCACACTTGCATTTATAAAATAGACAGGAAAGAAAGGTGTAAAAGGGCAGAAACAAAGAGCAACCAAGGTTATATCAAATCCAGATGAACCCCCGTTTTTAGAAGAATTCCACCATTCTGTTCAAGTTCTATTTTAAAAGCCAATACACACTGCAGTTTCATTATCATTCTGAGGATCAAATCAATTGAATCCTTCAACACACTTTTTGTTCTTACTATCCCGAATAAGTCGAGGTGATTGTTACGCACTTAACGGTTCACGATTTAAAGTGATTTCCTTGTATTTCTTGCAGCTATTGTGCCAGGTTTTGTACCTCAATAATTGAAACCAAAACTTTAAACCGCTTTAATCAGAGAGACCTAATCTCTATGTTAAAGCAATTTATACTCTAATGATGTGCCATGGGGATAGATTTTCTCAGTAGATAATAGGGTTTTGATTCATGTTTAAACATTGAGTTTCACTTTTTGTAGTATATATGACATCTACAGATGGAGCATTCTGCCTTTGCTTTTAATGCGTATGCTTTAATATAATCTCATGTCGATCACTCATGAGTGACAAATTATTATCAGGTGAAGTTTCTATTATCAGCAGCGGTGTACATATTTATTAAATGCTGTATTGTTGTAGATCATATCTTTTTTACGCTACAGTAAGGCTGGTAAAATATTGGCTGATTTAGAAATTCAAATGGCGATAATAAAGATGATAGACTCAATGAAAACAATACTTTGGCAGTTTTAAGATAGGTGACCAACCTGCCGCCTTTTCAAAGTATAAAGACAATGTAAAAAGGCAGCAGGAGATGGAAAGAAAAAGTTTATTGGGAGAACCAAATCGAATAATTTAAACTAAAAGAAACCTAGACTACATTAGATATGATTTCCATGGATGCAATCACCAAAGTGAGAAATAGAATGGCGAATACATCCAAAGAGATTCTTGTGGGACATCATATTGCAAGCTTCGGATATTTTTGACGACAGTGTGTCAGAGTTTAACAAAGCTTCAATTTTGATTTGATATTTCATCTTGGGCTGAAATTGTTCCATGGGATTCAGTTCTAGAGACTGGAAGGAGATAGCTGCAATGGTGTCGGCGATCAGTAAGATGCAGTTCAATACTTTTTTATTGAGGGTATTTGCGCATTGTCCATAACCGAATAAAGAGTACAGTCTTGTTACCGAAAAATTATTTTCTCCATTAGAGAGCCTACTTCGCAACGACGCTACTAACAAAGGTCCAATGTAGGCGTCAATGACCCTACCTGCAACCAGATGCGTTCACTCAGGGCGTCGCCCAAGTTCACTTTTCAATGTCTTGGTACAACTACTATAGCGCGTCGATGAGGCAACCATAGATTCCTTGGCCAAATTGGATTTGATATTATTGTTAATTCATATAAAAAGTTTTTTTTTAACATCATGTTTCCAGGCAATGAGGGTAAAAGTATATCTGTCAAAGGAAAAAATGAAAAAAGCTGACGTTAACTTATCCTATATTCTTGAGATTATGCATGAAGTAGTTTACGGTCACCTATTTAAGTAGTTTATGATCACAAAATATTTGTGATCATCCCTTTTCTTCATTTATTTCAAGAGTTCTATGTAGCCATAGACAAGGCTCGACACCGACGCCTTATGATCAGTCTACAGGTATGTAAATAAACTTTCTAACATTTACTATTCACTGTCGAGACTCATTTTTTTCTTTTTACAGGAACCAAAAGAATCGTTAGAAATAACTGATAGAATAGCGAACAAGTTAGTAAAGCAGATTCTATCACTGAAGCGGAAGAACCGGTTGAAGGAAGAACCACCTGTTCACACTGCAGTCCAGAGGGCCATTCCAGAAGGGCGCATTTTAATTGTGCAATAAATCCTGATAAATTGCATCCGGGACCCTACGTTTTTGTACAAGAGCGAAGCAATGGCCAAAAAAATGTGGAGAGGATGCATGCCCACGGCAGCGCGATGGCGCCCTCGAGCGAAGCGAGGGCCAGCGACTAGTTGTTCCAGTGTCACTTTAGATTTGGATACTTACGTTGCAGAAGCCAAGACACCTAGTTTGCAGGCGTCTGCCTCCAACAGAGTACAACAGATTGCTCAGTGGACAATTGATAAACCTTCCAACACAGACACCGAGATCTTTGATTTGTGGCATAGGCGATTTGTAAAAAGCCTCACTATCATTCAGCCGGAAATGAAGATCAAGTAAGTCTCCACATTCTATTCTCGTTTCTTGGACTAAAAAATATTTTTCTTTCATTAGAAAGCAAACTATATCGCCAACCTGGACTACTATTGCAACATTGAAAACAAAAATGGTAATTATGGCAGCCTTTTGGATAGCACTTTTTTGCTAATATACATTTCTATTTTTTTATAGAACGAAAATGAGTCCAGCTGGTTTTGATGTGCTGAATTCGTATAGTACTACTGTGATTAATTTGGCCATCGAAATTTGAAAAAGAAAAGTGATATTATAAAGCAGCAGCAATAGCAATAGCAGCAGCAGTAACAACGATAGCCGCAGATCCTATCAAGGTGTCGTGAATGTGCCTACAGATGATGGATATTAACGAAAATGCTCTTACTATTGAGAAGATTATTTTTGGTATGGCATTGAAAAAAATAAAATCTATCCATACCTCCATAGTACACAGTTTTAGGCAATTTGTGAAATATAAGGCAGTTAGATTTACTAATACATGTATCTTGAGTTTGGAATGGATTATGGGTACTACTATTTTCGCCATTCATAATTACTTCATCCACCGTTATTACTTTATCCACCGTTATTACTTTGAGCATAACTATTGATCACTTTTCACACAATTGTATAGCACTTTCTGTACAATTACTACTCTCTGAACCATTAATCAGTGCTTTTGGCATAGTTAGCCATTAATCAAGCACTCTATATAATTCAAAACTAGTCAACTTCATATTTCATGACTGAAAGGATCCTCTTTTTAAGATTTACCAAAGCTTCTAGATATCTATTAGTAGGAAACAGATACAATCCCAACTAATACATTGAATCAATAGTGGCCATCCGCTAGTGCTGACAGTGACTTATTAGCTTTATATGTATTGGATATTCTATGTGATTGGCGCCACATAGCATCGGTGCAGGATCAGCTATTAAAAACATCAGTTGCTTTCATGAACAATAATTGCATATCTGTGCGCTTATACCGCCGTACTGTCCATAGTATCTAACTTTAGCGGCCAATATTCATGCACATAGAATATGCAATCTAACTCTAACAAATATCTACGCATATTGAACATACACTGCCTGATGAAGCATAAGCACAATCTATATTAAACGTCTATCCTGTATACGGTTAATGCTCCATTTTACATTCATGCGTTTTGAATACAGTAAATAGTTTGGTATTATAGGCACTATGACAAGAAACATCCTTTCTGAAGTGAGAAATTACCTCACGAAATTTGGAAAAAAAAAACCAGATCCAGAGAGTAATCAGATTGCTTTTGCTCACATGGAACCAATTCAATAGGGGAAAAACCAATGGCATCATTGTTTGTTCTCACATTAGCAATGATCCTGGTAAAACCAGTTATCATGCTGTCAATCACGTTTCAACCTTGACATGCTCGTTTTGAATAGCTTATGTATTTATAATTCCCCATACAACATCACCACATATCATGAGTAAATGAAGTTTGTATCAACATGTTTATATTTACAGAGCGCATGATAGAAGAAGGATAAAAAAAAAAATAGGAATAAAATATAATAAGAATGGAGGAATTACAAACAAGGCCAATTGTATTTGTAATACATGACATTATCAACGCCATTCACGAAACATCATGCCACCAAATTCTTCTCGATTGGTGGTCATTGAAGCGGAAAAGGGACTTGGATGAGAAGCTTTCTTTTGCTGGAGTAAATGCTATATGTATATACATGTCAAGGTGCGTTGCTCTAGCAAATGACCCTCCTCTATACATACCTCAATCTGACCAGCATCTACAAACGTGGGTAACTTTGGAGTACCAGAGGGTGTAGCAATCTTGGTGGTTCTGTGATGTCCTTCATCAAAAGTGACGCCTAAATCTCGAAGAGCAGCTAATCTCTCGTTTCCTACTGGCATGGATCGAATGTTTTTTTGCTTTAATCTTTCTTCGTACATTGTGTTTTGTTCGATATCAGGATGAAAGTGGTTTGATTCTGTCATTTTGGTTTATACTAGATGAGAGGAAAAAAAAAGAAGAAAAAGAAAAAAAAATCTACAGGCATTTTGAAATAGGAAAAAATTCATGCAAAACCTTGTTTTTTTCACATCAATACAACCAACGGCAAAAGGATCAAGCGGTCGTCTACTTGATGCGGTGAGAGCAAAAGAGGCAGAAATTAGAAAAAAAGGAGATATGCATAAGAAAGGGGATCATCATCATTGTATGCTAGTTATATAAGAAAAAGGGGAGGGGGGGGGAGAGAAGGATGCTCTACAACTAGCTCTTTCTCTCTTTTTTTCTTGTATACATTTATTCAAATGATTCGTATTGCAGCTCGTCATAACAACAACATTCATCATAGATCACTGAGTGATGCTACATCATACTATTGTAGAGACACAAATACTATCTATGACATCAACCAATCATGCGAAATTGATCACAAGAAACATATATCATTTGAGAATGATAACAAAACAGTAGTCGAAGAAGAAGACGACGACGACGACGACCATGAAGGCCACAATTATATATCCACCCTATTAGAGTATTTGGACGATCTCTACTCTAAATACTCGTTTGCCATTGTACTAGAAAACAAGGGAAATACAGCCAGAGATCATTTGGGTATGTGTTTGCAGCAAATACGTTATTACAAATGCTCAGTTGTGAGGTTATATAGCAAACGAAAGAACATATCTTGCTTGGTTTAGGACATCCCTATCACTGATTACGCTGGGCATTGGCATTATACAGGTGTATCATGTGTCTTCTGCAAACCACAAAAGATTAGGCAGAGCACTAGGATTGATATTTGTCATGGCCAGTATTTTATTTCTGTACTTTGGTAACGTTAGATATTTCCATGCTCAATGGGCATTGCAGCACGGCAATTTTCCTGCCAGTAGAGGTGTTATTACATGGGCTTCTTTTTGTGTGCTGTTTTTATTTGTAGGCATGTTTACCGTCATGGTGCTCGAATCCAATTTATGAGTGAGTGCACTTTTTGAAACAGTGTCACGATCAAGTAGCATATAGTTTATATTCAATCTCTCTCTCTCTCTCTCTCTTTCTCTTCCTCTTCCTCTTCCAATCCCCTCCCTCATTCTTTAATAAAATCTTGTACATACACATATGTCGACAATTCATGTCGATCAAGATATCAATAAGCGCCTTGTGAATGCAGTCAACAAATTAAAGGCTTCAAAGCATGTCATTGTTACCAAGAAACTGACTTCTCATTACGACTACGGAATGAAAGAACCTTGTATACGCGATCGATTCAGGATCAGCATGGGCCTAACAGCAAAGGATATACATTGTAAGTTGAGAAGCCACATCAAATGATAGCTTGACTTAACCATGGCATCCTTAGGCCAAGTGGTGTTTGATTCATCCAACTACTATACACCTCCTGACATTATATTTGACAAATCTGTCATTATCACTGAAGTGTTTGATGTAGAGGAACAAAGTGCTTTATTGCCATCAGATGACTGGGACCTTGCAAATGAGAACTGTCTGTATAATTGGCTTGAGGATATGGTTAGTAAGCTGAGAAGGGTATGTTTTATGCTACGCTATTCACTCTGGCAGAAAGCTCATCGAGGTTTTTCTGCTTTCTGACAGCCGCTCAAATCGATATCACCTTCACCGCCATCAGTGTCACCACCAAAGAAGAAGAAAAAGAATTGGGATATATTCGATTTCAATGATTCAGATGATGATTTTGTTATTTCAAACAAGAAAACGGGCAGTGATGATGATTTAATGCCAGTGGAGAGTAAAGGAAAAAGCAGTGGAAGGAACAGTGGGCATAAGAGACTTGCTAGAAATCAAAGCGATGAAGTAAAAGACACCAAACGACTGAAAACATTTGAACCAACCAACAACACCAAAGCCTATGCCATCGTCGATTCAGACGAGGAGATAGCTGGGAGTAGCGTGTATTCCAAACAAGCAAGCAAGAATCCTTACATTGATACATATATTGAATTGAAGGAGGAGATGGTAGAGAGCAGCGTGTATTCCAAACAAGCAAGCAAGCATCCTTACATCGACACAGATATTGAATCGAAGAAGGAGGTTGCAGAGAGTAGTATGGAAACTGAGAAAACCAAATCTCTCAAAAGGAATCCCTACATTGATAAAGCCAGCTTTCTCGACTTTGACTTTGATGACAAACCCAAAGACATTGAACGTCTCAAAAAGAACCCTTACATTGATGGATATTTCGAGCCGATGGAAATTGCCAAGCCAAAAGTGGAGAAACCAAACAAGATTGATCTCATGCAAAAAAAGACCCAAAGCACATCAAAGATGGCTGCCATGCGCTTGCAAAAGGAGAAACAGTGGGGAGAAGATTTCATGACTCTGTGGATGACGAAATATAAGCCGTAGGTTTCAGTGAATTCGTTGTTGAGTCAATTCTAACCTATTTATACAGGCACACTTTGAAGATGGATGTAGGCGACCCAAGCTCAGTGGCAATGTACATGACATTCAAGATCGATAAGACTACAGATGAATGGACAAAGTATTGCAGCGATAAAAAGATTCGACGGCTGGAGTTCAGGACCGCTCAAGACATGATGCCAACAGAGAGGATTGTCCAACCAAAACCTTTGGCTCCCATGATAGTTCAATGTAAGTTTTGGATATACCACTACTGGAAAGGGACTAACACCGTTTCAAGTGAATCTGGTATCCACTCATTTAAAAGTAAAACTTATATCTGTGGTGAATACTAGCGAAAAAGCGTCAGATGGAGTAGATTCTATAGATTTGACGTATGAACTCAATCAAGAGCACTCTGTGGGATTTGAGTTCACTAGGATCAAAAAGGCTATCAAGAAACAGGCTGTTCATTTTCATTTGTTTCAAACAAAGTTGAAGGATTAAGCATGTGCCTTATTTGTACATAACTCCCATCTTTATACCAGTGCATTAGGCAGGGCCAATTTGCACATCAAAGACTACATATTACCTAATAAATTTCTTTAATCACTTACTCAAACAACTAGATACGATTTAGTGAGCTTATACAGTAATATAGCATATTTTCATACATTTGTGTGTGTTTGTCAGCAATATGATCTCGCCGTAATGTTTATATCCAATGAGCGATTATTAAGCTCATTGTTACATAACGCTCATAACAAAAAAGCCCATTACCAAATGCTCACAAGAAAAGCCGCGGATAAAAATAACGTAGGAAAGCTGGCAGCCCTTGGTTTGTTTGATATAAAGTAGTGCCTGGCACGCTATTTATGCCCAGGCTTATAAAGCTTTACTGAAGTAATTAGGGACAGATGGCTTCAAATTATTCACATGATAGACACAAGGCTTCAAATAGGCGTCAACTGGTTAAAGTTTGCTTTGTGGCACTGTCGTTCCTGTTTAATCTAATCACAAAAGTGTCATTTGCTGCATTAAATACTATACAAACTAGCACAATTTCCAAGCTATTATGCTGTACACATAATTCATAACAAACTTAATGAACGATATGATAATGAATGTCTAATAAACAGATAGATAGAGAGATAGAAAAGACGACACTAATTAGCATAATCAATAGTTTCAAACCAACTTTTTTCTTTTTCGAAAACGAGATCAGCTTTTTATTCACCTCGTTTCCTCACATAAAACTAAAACCGCACAATTTAAAGACGACATGTCAAAAATAAGGCTGCAATGTCATTCATTTTCTAGTCCTTTTCTTCTATTTCTTTATAAAACAAACAAACCCCATAATTACATCTATACCAAGCGGCATAGTTTTATTGTACTACTGTAATATATAATTAGTACCTTTGGCTCATCATTTAGTTAGTAGTACTGATCATTATTACATCCAACTCCACTGAAGTAACTGGAAGAAGAAAAAAGTATATATATATATATATACATCAATTCGTGTCAAATGTCAAAACTCATCATTTTTTTTTTGAATTTACTTTCAGTCTCTATCGCCATGTCTTCTAAATTACTCTTCTTTTCGGTGCTTGCCATCATTGGCAGTATGCTGGCTCAGTACTGTCATGGTCTTCGTTTGAACGGTGGTGGTAAAACGCTTACCATGAAATCAGGAATCCTCCTGTCTCTTACACCGAGTGATACTAAGGGCGATGAAAAGCTCCCTCAGCAATATGGCCCCTTTACCATCAATATGCCCCTGGATCATTTCGGGGACGGCAATACGACTTTCAAGAATAGGTACTGGGTGAACACTGACTATTACAAACCAAATGGTCCTATCTTCTGTAAGTGAATCCGTGTCTATATGCACTTTATATATTGACACCTGTTACTGTAGTAACCAATGCTGGTGAAGCTGCTGTCACTGATGCTGCCTATGTCATGTTCAACTCTACCGTAGCACAATTAGCTCGAAGACTAGGTGGCATCTTTGTTTACATGGAGCACAGATTTTACGGAGCTTCCGGACCCAGTGTAAGCATGTGCATTCCGTACGGGGATCTACGTATTGATTGCTGATCTTGCTATATAGGATTTGGAACAAGAATTGGATAAGTTGACAGCAGAACAAGCGCTTGCTGATATCGCTTACCTCATCAAAAACATCAAGGTATTCATAGAGTGCAAAACAACCGAATCATATGTCTAATCGTCTATGCAGTTTCCGGCAAATTTGAAGGTTCCATCTGTACCTGAGACAAAGGTGATTGTATATGGCTGCAGTTACAGTGGTAATTTAGCTGCTTGGATGAAGGATAAATACTCTGATATTGTCTTTGCCTCTGTTGCTTCCTCTGCTCCCGTTCAGGCTCAATTTGATTTCTATCAGTACTTTGATCCCATCATACGATACGCTCCCCAGCCCTGCATCAGCACCATTCGAAGTGTGATTTCTACCGTCGATAGCATCTTGTTTGGAAAAGATGCCAAGCAAGTAGTCGCTCTCAAAAAGCTATTTGGAGCTGAAGACTTGTACGATGATGATTTTGCTTCTCGTAAGTACAATATTGTTTGATTTTGAGCGAAATGACCAACATGTACGTGATTTAGTCCTATCAAATCCTTTGGCTGAATACTGGCAATATGGCATCACTGCCACCAAGAACAATTTTGAAGATATCATCTGCAATACTGTATTCAACTCAACAGCCAACACCACTGCTGAACAAAACCTGTTACTCTTTGCTTCGTTCATCAAATCGTACACAAAGACAAGTCTTTGCTCTGGCTATGATACACTCGCTAATTGTGTCGGCACGCACAATGAAACGGACATCCAGGTTCAAAAGCAAAATGATCCATCCACTGTCTCTTGGCTCTGGCAGACCTGTCTTCAATTTGGCTATTTCCAAGTAGCTGCTCCTCATGGCGAACCTACAATTGTGTCTCGTAAATTGACTACGAATCTCTTTGAACGTGTGTGTCAACTCAATTTTCCCAACATGGATATTCCCAAACAACCTGATGTGGATCAAGTCAACAAGGAATATCAAGGCTGGGATATCGAACTGGAAAAGACTATTTGGATCGACGGTGAATGGGATAGTTGGAGAGAGTTGAGTGTTCATAGCGAACACGCTAACCGAAAGGTCCAAAATGGTATCATCATTCCAAAGGCGACCCATTGTGCTGTAAGTTGATATTGAGGTTGCTCCCATGCGGATTAACTAACACCCTTTTTATAGAACTTCCTTGGTGTTGATAGCAATTCTCCTCAATACATGATTGACGTCCAAGATCAGCAATACACCCTATTGAAATCATGGCTCCAAGAATAAAAAACTAGTATAGATATCTTAGATTTTAAAATAAATAAAAAGAAAAGTTTATTGCTTGCTTGTTTTTTTTTTTTTTTTTTACTCATTCTTGCGAGCAGCAGCTTCACGCTCACGCTTACGTAAAGCTCTCTTACGAATATCCTTTTGAATGTCTATATAACAAATGTGTAAGTGACCCTAGAATCCAAAATACAAAGACATTCAATACTTACTGTCATTTTGAGTAACCCAGAATTGGTTAGTCAACAAGTTGTTGATGGCCCAATTAGCGACACCATGCATAGGATAAGGTGTAGATGTAAAGGGGACGTTTGCACCGCAAGGAACACCCACCTTGTTCAAAACGCTGGCGACATAGTTTTTGGCAGTAGGGATCAAAAGAGAGGGCTTACGGATCTTGCTCATAGCAGAGACAACAAAGTAAGTGTTGACATGCTCGACAACGATACCATCCTTGGCAACCTCAGTACCTAAAGCTTGAGACCAAGTAGATAAAAATGCCTTACCAGCAGAGTAGACAGATAAGTAAGGGGTAGGAACCAAACCAGCAAATGAGCCCATATTGAAAATGAGACCTTTTTTGCTATAAATTCACATGTCAACTCGAATCCTGCATTCTGCTTGGTACAAACTTACTTTTGCTTCATTTGAGGAAGCACCAATTTTGTCATCTTCATAAGGCCCTTGATGTTGACTTCAATAATGTTGTTGATAAGAGCATCGTCTTCTTCAGCAAAAGGTGTAGGAATATCGTGGTTCACACCAACATTGTTTACCAATACACCAACACGAATAGAGTCAACGATATCTCCAACCTTTTTGAAATCCTCAGCATCGCCCTTTGTGAAATCCATGGCAAAAGTTTTTGTTTCAACACCATATTGCTCGGCTAAGTCCTTCAAATTAGTCAAAGCACAACCACATAACCACATTCACAGCTTACTGATTTCCTTGGCAGCAGCGTCCAACTTGGATTGAGTACGAGAAATCAACAAGACATTGAACTTTTTCTTTGCGAGTTGTAAAGCAAATTCCTTTCCAATACCATCAGTGGCACCGGTAACAACTGAATGCCGCATGTCAGTCTCTTCCGTCATATCAATGCTCGATCAAAAAATCTTTACCTGCCCAAGCACCATCACCAGCACCAAACTTTTTAAGCTACATTCATCATTAATAAACGAAAGGGCGCGTTTTCTCGAAATAACCAACTTACAGAGATACCGCTCGCAACAAATGCGTCGAAAAGAGTCTTTAAAAGAGTCAAGACTTTGTAACCGATAAAAGCGGCACCGATGGCTGCAAATAAGGTGATTGAATTACAATGAACCATTTGAAAGATAACTGAAGAAAGCTACATTTTTCTTGGTCAAATTGCCTTTTTATAGTGCAATTAAGCCTCAGCCATTTGTTGGGTTCCAAGGGGTTGCCTCGGTAGGTCACCAAACAAAGCTTATTCACCCCCTCCCCTCATTTGCACCCAACAGTTGGGCTCCAGCACGTGGAAATAGTATGACAAGGAGCGGATTTTCGAGCATTTGAGCTGTCAAAAGCTAATGTAGATGCGAAGAGAAATGTACAACGCTCCTGGAATACTGCTTCCAACATAAATCAAGCTGCCGGTTTACGATGGCATGCTGTGATCTTTCACATTAATTGTCAAAAGCTGGCTGATCTTCAATCCAAGATGACAGAAAAGGTAGTTATAATGGAACCTGATCTGATGGACCATGGTTCACAATGTTATTTAAACCATCAATGATGCACAACTTGGGTATTCATTTTGTGGGGGAGAGGGGGGGGGGGGTTAAATGCCTGAAATTAAGGTACAATTTCAAAATGTCGATATGTTTTATTTGATATCATTGTATGGTGATTAGTAAGTATGTATAAGTAGATAAAAGGTAGTATGTGAGGTCTTTTTTAGGTCAGAGTTTTTTGATTTTTTTTGTAGGTTATATTAAGAGAATGGAGATTAATGAATGATGTGATGGTAAAAGGAAGGGTATGGGCATAGAATTAGATTATTTTTTATAATAAAAGGGAAAAGAATCTACGAGTTTTGCTGCTCGTATGAGTTTTTGAGGATTTTGTGGAAGCAGGGATCTGCTGTTCTTGCTGCTTGTGTTGCTGATCTTGTTGAATGTTGAATGAAAGTCTTAGATCAGGTAGTTTGGAGAATTCGAGGTCTTCAAATGATGATACAGTATCGTGGATTGAAGGCTTTTCATTGGCAATGGGATAACTCATTACGACCAGCGTAGCTTGTTGTTCAGGTTGTTGTTCAGGTTGTTGCTGTTGGATATCTGATGCGGTTGTGTTTCGCCTTTTGGCATAACGAGCATGTTCTTCAGATGAAAATGCATCTACTGATGAAAATGGGCTCTTTGCGAAGCTGGGCTTTACAAGCACATCATCGTCTAAACAAAAACTATCGACATTGGATAACATGCTAATGCTACCACGCTTTCTGGCTGATTGAAATAAAGGTGGTTCGTCGTCTAAATCTCCTTCTTCTTCCTCTGATTCATCCTGATAAAATCCATCTTGATGTCGCTGAGGTCGATCATACTTAGCAGGTTTTTGTTGTTCCAATTCGAAATATCTCTCATCTGTGAATGAATAGCCGTCAAATATATCTTGCACTTCATCAGAGAATTCAATTTCGGAAGGAATGGGAGTCAAAGCAGGAGACATTGCCAAAAAATCAGGATCGAAATTGGTAAAGTCAAGCTCGTCAGTGACAGGAGGAAGATAAGGAGGCTGCAGTCTACGATTTCTGATATCATCCCATGAGATATCCGCAAAATAAACGTGATCTTTGATCTCTTCTACACCTTGTGCTCCAAGACGAGTTCTAGGATCTCGATCCAGTATATCTGACAGAAATTCAGCTGTTTCATAATCAAAGACATCTGCTGGAAATTCCAAGACGTCAGTCAAGACACGTTGATACATGTCTGAATGATTGTCGGCCCAGAAAGGTGTGATACCAGCCAACATTTCATACAAGATTGTGCCAAAACTCCAGTAATCAATGGTGAATGAGTAAGCTTCTCCCAAAAGCACTTCAGGAGCCAAGTATTCCGCTGTGCCGCAAAATGTTTGTGTTGTGTAGTCGTCCTCCTCAGTCAGCCATTTACTAAGACCGAAATCTGTCAACACGATATGACCATCACCACTCAGCAGGATATTCTCGGGCTTCAAATCTCTGTAAAGGACACCTAAACGATGTAATTCACCAATGCCATCAATGATTTCAGCTGCATAAAAAAGTGCACATTCTGGGGTGAAATTGTATAGTCTAGCCATGTGTGTAGCAAGGTCACCGCCACAGTAGTAGTTGGTCAATAAATACAATCGATGCTCATCTTGGAACGAAGTATGCAGTTTGGCAAGATATGGGTGATCAATTTCGGCTAGCTTAGCTAGAATATTCCTTTCATCCAAAGTGTGGGTGATCTCTCTTTGTTCAATCACATGCTCCTTGACAATGGATTTTAAAGCGTACAACTCCTTGGTTATTTGAGATCTTACCAATACAACCTATACAGTGGTCATTTGAATTGAGTAAGCTATTTATATCAGTCAGATTACGACTTACTTTTCCCATGCAACCTTTGCCTAGTACTTTGATCATTTCCAAATGATCGAGGGGAAAGGTATCTTGGTAGTGTTGTTGAGCACTACCAGAGTGTCTGGAGAGTATGTCAATCAAGTCGTCTTCATCCTCCTCCTCCTCCTCCTCTTCTGCTTCATCTTGATGACTAGTTTTGATGGAATTGGGTAAACTGATAATTGAGGGATGAGGACTAGGTACCCAGGCCTTGCCAACATCAATCCTGCTATCTACAATAGAACCTTCCAACGTCGTAGTATTGAGTTGTGGCGAGTATGATGCGGGTGTGTTTTGTGGATCATGTGAGACAGATGAGGGGGACGTTGATACATGTGATTTCTCTTTTATCAAATCACCTTCTCTCTGGGGAGAAAAGAAATCACGCAAAAGGGTTGAATTCTTGAGAGTTGAATCCATTGAACAACGATACAAGTATTTCTCGACTTTCTCAGCATTGGATTTCATGGACATGTGAAAGAAGTTTCGAATACTTCTCCTCTTTTCTGCTTTGGAGATGGATTCTGATAAGTTTGGAAACGGAACTTTGATCTTCTGGTAGTGAGTCTTGACCTTTTAAAGTATATTTAGTAAGTACTTGTTTAGAACTAGCAGTATCCTCCTTACCAAATGATCGAAGCTGTAGAGATCAGGAATGTACCTGATTACATAAAGATCAGCTTGACTTGTCTTTACAGTAATATTGAACTCCTAGAAAGCATTGTCAACTACATTATGATAATCTAGCTTTCCGGGCTGACTTACAGGCACTGTCTTCAATGAGTTGTCGTTTGTATCTTTTACAACAATTGGATATTCTGCAACTTTAATTTCATAAATTGATTCCATGATGAGTGAACGTGTTTGCTGAATCTCCGATGTAGGGTTGGCTGTTGTGTTTAAGCGACAAGGTTCTTTTTTTTTTTTTTAAATCCTCGAGATAATATAAATGTATGTTGTGTAGTGTAGGACAGTTCTACAAGTAATCCTATTAGTAATAATTCGATTTTATTGATATTCACCAACGTTCGCTTACATATAAAAAGCGGTGGTGGTGGTGGTGTATATAATATATTTAAAAAAAAACCTTTGTCAAATGTTAAAATCATCAATCAAATTCACATTCAACTGTGTTGCATGCATACCTGAACCAAGTTAAAAAATATATATTATATATGTATATACGTTAGAGTAGGATGCCTCTTTCTTGTTGTTGTTGTTTCTTTTCTTTTTAAATGCTTCTTTTCTCTTTTATTTCAATTGATCGAATCAAATGAAAACGAGAAAAGGAGAAGGAACAGAAATGAACAAAGAGAAAAGGAAAGAAAGAAAGAAAAGAGAGGAGGGGAAAAAAAGAGAAGAAAGAAATGTTGAAAAACGAGGGGAGCACACCCAACATACCACTGTTCTTCTTTTTTCGGAATGATGACTTTATGATTTATATATTCTTGCGTTACATGCGCCATTAAAATAGTTGATGATGGTTACATAACACAATACATTTTGAAATGTAACTGCAAGATGTGATTCAAACTGTAGAGTCATGCTGTAAGGTGTATTTTAGGCTTTGTGTGTGTATATACATGTTCTTATTCTATAAAAAGCATTATTGCTCTTGTGATTATCTCGGCCATGTATGTATAACACTGTGCATTATACATGTATACACCCATGCATTCTTATATTGTTGTGTGTATACACATAAACTCGCAATATGTTTCAAGTAGCTGTGCATCATCTACCCAAAGATCACACTCAGCGTACAACAAACATTTCCAAGACATTCAAGCTTTGTATGCTCTTCCTCCTAAGAAAGAAAGCGAAATTATAGATTTTGCTGTATGCGTCACTAAAACGTATAAATTAGAAGATGCCCTATCTTGACACAAGGGGCGGGGGATAGCTATTTGCATATTTATAAATTGCGACGCTCGAGAATTTCAATGGTAAGATATGCGTCAAGGGCGCCATATAGTGTTAGCTCAAGCTGTTCAAATTAAGGGTGAGATTGCGTCTTGCTTCTGGTATGATAAAATCAACAATTTTCGTAAAATCTCTCCAAATGTGTTAGACATAAGAGCTTGATCATTAGCCTATCTATTATCGATCAATAACGATTAAGATTAAAGTATTTGCATGGAAATGCATATCCGTTGTCCTATTTACAGCCTGAAACAGTAAAGTTACGGACGCAAAGCGTTGGTGTGCTTGAGAGGCAATTTCATGGAAGCACAGTATAACTATCAATCAATTAAAGTCCGCACTTCCATACAATTGACGCTATACCTTAAGTTTGCTACATTATCTTCTAGAAGTGCCTCAAATTAACGCTACGGATACTTCCAGCAACAAATGGTAAGTATAAAACATGAGATATGATACATGTATCACGTAGGGTTTAGCAGTATAAATGAGCTTGAATCATTCAGCTATAATCGGCTCATAATAGTCATTGTTGGTAGTTATTTATGCAAAATGTTAAGATAAGAAATACGCTACTAACCCAAGTGAGAGCATATCTAATGGCCAGTGCTTAAGTAGTGATTAGCAAAGGTTACCGTATGCCGAGACAATAATATACTGAATCAAACTCCTTGATAATACAGTCTAATAGATTTGGGTTTCCAACGGCTTATAAAGGTAAGATATATG
>JBBNAA010000006.1:640000-645000 GCA_037974945.1 Mucor circinelloides | reverse complement strand
ACCAAAATGATAAACTTAGTGACAACGCATTCATAAACCAACGTAATATAAACTTACATAACCCATTAGAAGCACATCTTGAATCCACAGTCAGGATATCCCACTTGAGTAGCCTATAATAAACAAACGATGTAGTCAGTGTCTTGAATTGAGTAGACATCGTCCTAAATACCTACATGAATTGATACCAAGTGCCCTTTGTAATCCACAACCTTGAGATCCATCCTGAATAACCTATAATCAGTAGTACCTTGTATATAGTCAATGCCCTGTGATATACCTAGTCAACAAGTCGATGCCAGATGCCGTTTGTAATCCACAACCTTGAGATCCTTCCTGAATAGCCTATAATGAACCAAATGATATAGTGAGTACCTTGTATATAGTCAATGCCCTATGTTATACCTAGTCAAGTCGATGCCAGATGCCCCTCATATGTCCACAGCCATGTAATCCACCCTGAATAGCCTATAATCCACCAAATGATATAGTGAGTCTAAATCCATCACCAAATACCCGTAATATGCAAGTGCCTTATATCACAACATGAACCACCGAATAACTATAATAAACAAAAAATATAAACCTTGTATATAGTCAATGCCCTATGTTATACCTAGTCAAGTCGATGCCAGATGCCCTTCATATGTCCACAGCCATGAAATCCACCCTGAATAACCTATAATAAACCAAATGATATAGTGAGTGTCCTGTACATAGTCCATTCCATGCAAAATACCCTGCTGAATCGATGCCAAGTGCCCTTTGTATGTCCACAACCATGAGATCCACCCTGAATAGCCTATAATAAACCAAAAAATATAGTGAGTACCTTGCATATAGTCAATGCCCTATGTTATACCTGATCAAGTCGATGCCAGATGCCCTTCATATGTCCACAACCATGTAATCCACCCTGAATAGCCTATAATCCACCAAATGATATAGTGAGTACCTTGTATATAGTCAATGCCCTATGTTATACCTAGTCAAGTCGATGCCAGATGCCCCTCATATGTCCACAGCCATGTAATCCACCCTGAATAGCCTATAATGAACCAAATGATATAGTGAGTACCTTGTATATAGTCAATGCCCTGTGTTATACCTAGTCAAGTCGATGCCAGATGCCCTTCATATGTCCACAGCCTTGAGATCCACCCTGAATAACCTATAATAAACCAAATCATATAGTGAGTGTCCTGTACATAGTCCATTCCATGCCAAATACCCTGCTGAATCGATGCCAAGTGCCCTTTGTATGTCCAAAACCATGAGATCCATCCTGAATAGCCTATAATGAACCAAATGATATAGTGAGTACCTTGTATATAGTCAATGCCCTGTGTTATACCTGATCAAGTCGATGCCAGATGCCCTTTGTATGTCCACAACCATGAGATCCACCCTGAATAGCCTATAATCCACCAAATGATATAGTGAGTACCTTGTATATAGTCAATGCCCTTTGTTATACCTAATCAAGTCGATGCCAGGTGCCCTTTATATGTCCACAGCCTTGATATCCACCCTGAGTAACCTATAATAAACCAAACGATATAGTGAGTGTCCTGTACATAGTCCATTTCATGCCAAATACCCTGCTGAATCGATGACAAGTGCCCTTTGTATATCCACAGCCTTGAAATTCATCCTGAACAACCTATAATCCACCAAACAATATAGTGAGTACCTTGTATATAGTCAATGCCCTATGTTATACCTAGTCAAGTTGATGCCAAGTGCCTTTGCTGAATCCAGACCCATGCGTGCCACCTTGAGATACCTACAACAAACCAAATGATATGGTCAATGCCCTGTACATAGTCCATTTCATGCCAAATACCCTGCTGAATCGATGCCAAGTGCCCTTTGTATGTCCAAAACCATGAGATCCATCCTGAATAACCTATAATGAACCAATTGATATAGTCAGTACCTTGTATATAGTCAATGCCCTGTGTTATACCTGATCAAGTCGATGCCAAGTGCCTTTACTGAATCCAAAACCATGCGTGCCACCTTGAGATACCTACAACAAACCAAATGATATAGTCAGTGTCCTGTACATAGTCCATTTCATGCCAAATACCCTGCTGAATCGATGCCAAGTGCCCTTTGTATATCCACAGCCTTGAAATTCATCCTGAACAACCTATAATCCACCAAACAATATAGTGAGTACCTTGTATATAGTCAATGCCCTATGTTATACCTAGTCAAGTTGATGCCAAGTGCCTTTGCTGAATCCAGACCCATGCGTGCCGCCTTGAGATACCTACAACAAACCAAATGATATAGTCAATGCCCTGTACATAGTCCATTTCATGCCAAATACCCTGCTGAATCGATGCCAAGTGCCCTTTGTATATCCACAGCCTTGAGATCCATCCTGAACAACCTATAGTAAACCAAATGATATAGTCAGTTCCCTGTACATAGTCCATTTCATGTCAAATACCCTGCTGAATTGATGCCAAGTGCCCTTTGTATGTCCACAACCTTGAGATCCACCCTGAATAACCTATAGTAAACCAAATCATATAGTGAGTGTCCTGTACATAGTCCATTCCATGCCAAATACCCTGCTGAATCGATGACAAGTGCCCTTTGTATATCCACAACCTTGAAATCCATCCTGAACAACCTATAATCCACCAAACAATATAGTGAGTACCTTGTATATAGTCAATGCCCTATGTTATACCTAATCAAGTTGATGCCAAGTGCCTTTGCTGAATCCAGACCCATGCGTGCCGCCTTGAGATACCTACAACAAACCAAATGATATAGTCAGTGCCCTGTACATAGTCCATTTCATGTCAAATACCCTGCTGAATTGATGCCAAGTGCCCTTTGTATGTCCACAGCCTTGAGATCCACCCTGAATAACCTATAGTAAACCAAATCATATAGTGAGCGTCCTGTACATAGTCCATTCCATGCCAAATACCCTGCTGAATCGATGACAAGTGCCCTTTGTATATCCACAGCCTTGAAATTCATCCTGAACAACCTATAATCCACCAAACAATATAGTGAGTACCTTGTATATAGTCAATGCCCTATGTTATACCTAGTCAAGTTGATGCCAGAGTGCCTTTGCTGAATCCAGACCCATGCGTGCCGCCTTGAGATACCTACAACAAACCAAATGATATAGTCAATGCCCTGTACATAGTCCATTTCATGTCAAATACCCTGCTGAATTGATGCCAAGTGCCCTTTGTATCCGAAACCCCTATAACAAATAGAGGAGTACCTGTATATAGAGCCCTATACCAGACACCTGTCCACAGCCTTGAGATCCACCCTGAATAACCTATAGTAAACCAAATCATATAGTGAGCGTCCTGTACATAGTCCATTCCATGCCAAATACCCTGCTGAATCGATGCCAAGTGCCCTTTGTATGTCCAAAACCATGAGATCCATCCTGAATAACCTATAATAAACCAAATGATATAGTGAGTACCTTGTATATAGTCAATGCCCTGTGTTATACCTAGTCAAGTCGATGCCAAGTGCCCTTCATACTGAATCCAAAACCATGCGTGCCACCTTGAGATAACCTACAATAAACCAAATGATATAGTCAGCGCCCTGTACATAGTCCATTTCATGCCAAATACCCTGCTGAATCGATGCCAAGTGCCCTTTGTATGTCCAAAACCATGAGATCCATCCTGAATAGCCTATAATGAACCAAATGATATAGTGAGTACCTTGTATATAGTCAATGCCCTGTGTTATACCTAGTCAAGTCGATGCTAAATGCCTATGCTGAATCCAGAACCATGAGTGCCACTGTGAGATACCTACAATAAACCAAAAGATATAGTCAGTACCCTATACATAGTCAATGCCCTGTGTTATACCTAGTTGAATCGGTGCCAAGTGCCTTTGTTGAGTTGAGCGCCATGTGAGATTTCTTGAGATGCCTATAATAAACATAATGAAATAGTCAGTATCTTGAGTTCAGTCACGATCATGCATAATAATACTTAGCTGATGAATCGCTGCTGGAAGCCATTCTTGCAGTCAATATCCATTGTTTTGAGTTTGTACCTGAAGTGTATCGAAACGCTAGATAGCTCCGTCGCTGATGCCTTTGTAGCACAAACCATGTCGAGTGCCTAGTCAAAGTAATCAATTAGTGCATGTGTAACTGTTGAATGAAGCTGGAATACATACCGTGTGATATACCTGGAGCAACCTGAATGCACCAGCATGATACAAAGTGAGGAATCTTGACCACCAGGACTACAGAGACTTGTACGAGAGAGCAGCCTACAAATAGAGAAATACCCATGTTAGTAAATTGTTCATGATGCATGTAATGTATACCATTATCCAGAAAATTGTCAGAGAGGCCAGAAGAGTCAGGAAAGCTTGTACCAATGAGAGGCTTGCACGAAAGAGGAACTTGCACCGAAAAGGAAGGTCTAATAAATAAAAAGAAGTGTTTTAGTATGTTTACAAAGCAGGAGAGCATACGTACCAGATATATCCAGAGCAGCGCAAAACGTTGCCCAGCCGGGAAAACCATTTAGGCAACCATTAGGATAACTTGCTGCACCAAAAGAAGATGCCAGGACATCTAGAACAAGAGAGTTTTTGTGACAAGGTGGCCCACCTATTTAAAAAGGAGAAAAAAAAATTGTTAATAAAAAATACAGTTTATACATATAATTACCTTCAATTGCCACCAGCGTATATAGTAGTGCACATGCCACCAGCATATGGAAGCATCACTCGGCTTGTAATTAAGTAAATGGTACATTTTTGAGGGATAAACATACAAATAATACCCAAAACGGGACTTTATCCATAATAATCGCGCTAATTTTTTTTTCTTTTTTTACACATCTTGAACGCGGTGACCATTTGTACGCGCCAGGGCTTCTGATAGGTTCAAACTGTGACAGAAGTTCAAAATGTGACAGAAGTTCAAAAACCGTCCCGGCACAACATATGAACTGATAGAATTGGTTTTGGAA
>JBBNAA010000006.1:625000-632500 GCA_037974945.1 Mucor circinelloides | reverse complement strand
GTAGCGATAATTTCACAAAAGTTCAACTACACTACTGAGTAGGCTACTGAAGTGTATCCAAGTATAAAATACTTGGAAACAAACATAAGAATACTCTGATTGCGATCTGGATAGAAGAATCACTAATGCTAGATTTGCTCTTCTTCTACATTGAACGAACGAGTTCTTTCAATTGATGCCTAGTTGATTTCTCTAAGTTTTTATGGAATACAAGCATATCTGTCTTTGAACATCACACATACAAAGGTCTTACATTTGTACACTGATCCCTTGGTGGATGTACTACATTGAAACGGAGTATCTGCAATTCTAGAATGTTACAACACCTATTCAACCCCAGAGATCTATATTTGAAATGCCTAATAACATAATCCCTGAAGTATATAATGCACAAAGCGTCTGATTATCGGATACTTAGCACTCAGATATGCAATTACAGTGATATCACATGCCATAAACTGTGCTAAATCATTCATTAATTTGTTTCTAGCTGTATATATAACCCAATGTATCTGAATAGTGACTAGTAATGCAAAAAGTAATGTGCTATTGTGAGATAGCAAGTGATTATTTGACTGAACAAGCAGCAGTATCTTTAAAATACAAATCATTTTGAGGCATCTTGTACTAAAATTGGTACATTCTTTCCTCAAATCAAGTTATTTCTATCCACTTGTTTGATTCTACTGCAAAAATAATAAATAATTCTGCACTTGGGGAACACCAGCACACTTTCTAGATACAATAAAGATTTGAAATTTCAACAAAAAAATGAAGAAACAATCTAAAACAAAAACTACAGCAACCAGTATTCCCATGTGGTCCCCCACCATAGTACTGACTGGTCCAGATGTTGCTTAACTGCGGAGATCGGACGGGATCCGGTGCTTTCAACATTGTATGGCCGTAGCTTATGGTTTTATAGCGTAACTTAGTTGTGTGGGCATTGAATTAACTAAGTGATAAAGAAAGACAGTAGTAGCAGCGTCCCAGTTAGTAGAATATTGCACAGAGAGAGTTCTACGGGCTATTATTGATGTATACTTCAAGGCTAAAGAATTTACCAGCAAGTTCACATATTATTTACAGAATCTTACATGTTCTCTTGCATAATGTAGGGTCTAAATCACTTACATCGGTGGAAATAATGCATAAAACAACCTAGAACCGTAGAAAAACAATACCTATATCTTATAGTTATATATACAAAAACCTAGAAAAAAAATGCCATAATTTCCCCCTGTCATGTTGTTAGGCGGAATTTGAGTACTACCAAAAATGTCAATTTGGTAGCAGTATCTCAATTAGACCACCCCTCAGGTGCCAGAGCGTGCCTTACTACACCCCTAACATGAGGAATTGTGTTTAAGACCCTCAAATGTCGCTAAGTAAGTAGAAACAACAATCAAGTTTGGACCAGCCTATCTAATCCTAGTCTCGGAATCTAGTTATTGTATAGCTTCAGTGATAGGCACATCCACTCAAAGTAAAAAAAAAAAAATAGGTATGCTTCAAAGAAACATATAAAGAAAGAAGATGAAAATGGAATTATACAGAAAAATAGCTAACGATAATAATCAATAAAGCCAAAGCCAAGGAAAAAAGGGCATAAAGCTAAGAAACAATAATAATAATGGGCATAAAGCCAAGAAAATAAGAGAGTGGCATTCATCACAGCCATCAATATCCTTTGTCGAAGCCTAACTGATCCAATTCCACTTGCATTCAGTACCTACATGTCACCAAAATGATAAACTTAGTGACAACGCATTCATAAACCAACGTAATATAAACTTACATAACCCATTAGAAGCACATCTTGAATCCACAGTCAGGATATCCCACTTGAGTAGCCTATAATAAACAAACGATGTAGTCAGTGTCTTGAATTGAGTAGACATCGTCCTAAATACCTACATGAATTGATACCAAGTGCCCTTTGTAATCCACAACCTTGAGATCCATCCTGAATAACCTATAATCAGTAGTACCTTGTATATAGTCAATGCCCTGTGATATACCTAGTCAACAAGTCGATGCCAGATGCCGTTTGTAATCCACAACCTTGAGATCCTTCCTGAATAGCCTATAATGAACCAAATGATATAGTGAGTACCTTGTATATAGTCAATGCCCTATGTTATACCTAGTCAAGTCGATGCCAGATGCCCCTCATATGTCCACAGCCATGTAATCCACCCTGAATAACCTATAATCCACCAAATGATATAGTGAGTTCCTTACATATCCATTCCATCCAAATACCCTCTGAATCGATGCCAAGTGCCCTTTTATATCCACAACCATGAGATCCACCCTGAATAACCTATAATAAACCAAAAAATATAGGAGACCTTGTATATAGTCAATGCCCTATGTTATACCTAGTCAAGTCGATGCCAGATGCCCTTCATATGTCCACAGCCATGTAATCCACCCTGAATAACCTATAATAAACCAAATGATATAGTGAGTGTCCTGTACATAGTCCATTCCATGCAAAATACCCTGCTGAATCGATGCCAAGTGCCCTTTGTATGTCCACAACCATGAGATCCACCCTGAATAGCCTATAATAAACCAAAAAATATAGTGAGTACCTTGCATATAGTCAATGCCCTATGTTATACCTAATCAAGTCGATGCCAGATGCCCTTCATATGTCCACAGCCATGCAATCCACCCTGAATAGCCTATAATCCACCAAATGATATAGTGAGTACCTTGTATATAGTCAATGCCCTATGTTATACCTAGTCAAGTCGATGCCAGATGCCCCTCATATGTCCACAGCCATGTAATCCACCCTGAATAGCCTATAATGAACCAAATGATATAGTGAGTACCTTGTATATAGTCAATGCCCTGTGTTATACCTAGTCAAGTCGATGCCAGATGCCCTTCATATGTCCACAGCCTTGAGATCCACCCTGAATAACCTATAATAAACCAAATCATATAGTGAGTGTCCTGTACATAGTCCATTCCATGCCAAATACCCTGCTGAATCGATGCCAAGTGCCCTTTGTATGTCCAAAACCATGAGATCCATCCTGAATAACCTATAATGAACCAAATGATATAGTGAGTACCTTGTATATAGTCAATGCCCTGTGTTATACCTGATCAAGTCGATGCCAGATGCCCTTTGTATGTCCACAACCATGAGATCCACCCTGAATAGCCTATAATCCACCAAATGATATAGTGAGTACCTTGTATATAGTCAATGCCCTTTGTTATACCTAATCAAGTCGATGCCAGGTGCCCTTTATATGTCCACAGCCTTGATATCCACCCTGAGTAACCTATAATAAACCAAACGATATAGTGAGTGTCCTGTACATAGTCCATTTCATGCCAAATACCCTGCTGAATCGATGACAAGTGCCCTTTGTATATCCACAACCTTGAAATCCATCCTGAACAACCTATAATCCACCAAACAATATAGTGAGTACCTTGTATATAGTCAATGCCCTATGTTATACCTAATCAAGTTGATGCCAAGTGCCTTTGCTGAATCCAGACCCATGCGTGCCACCTTGAGATACCTACAACAAACCAAATGATATAGTCAATGCCCTGTACATAGTCCATTTCATGCCAAATACCCTGCTGAATCGATGCCAAGTGCCCTTTGTATGTCCAAAACCATGAGATCCATCCTGAATAACCTATAATGAACCAATTGATATAGTCAGTACCTTGTATATAGTCAATGCCCTGTGTTATACCTGATCAAGTCGATGCCAAGTGCCTTTACTGAATCCAAAACCATGCGTGCCACCTTGAGATACCTACAACAAACCAAATGATATAGTCAGCGCCCTGTACATAGTCCATTTCATGCCAAATACCCTGCTGAATCGATGCCAAGTGCCCTTTGTATATCCACAGCCTTGAAATTCATCCTGAACAACCTATAATCCACCAAACAATATAGTGAGTACCTTGTATATAGTCAATGCCCTATGTTATACCTAGTCAAGTTGATGCCAAGTGCCTTTGCTGAATCCAGACCCATGCGTGCCACCTTGAGATACCTACAACAAACCAAATGATATAGTCAATGCCCTGTACATAGTCCATTTCATGCCAAATACCCTGCTGAATCGATGCCAAGTGCCCTTTGTATATCCACAGCCTTGAAATTCATCCTGAACAACCTATAGTAAACCAAATGATATAGTCAGTTCCCTGTACATAGTCCATTTCATGTCAAATACCCTGCTGAATTGATGCCAAGTGCCCTTTGTATGTCCACAACCTTGAGATCCACCCTGAGATATAGGGCGTATATAACCCGTACTGAAGGAGGGCCGCGAACGTCCGGCCCAAACCTATAGTAAACCAAATCATATAGTGAGTGTCCTGTACATAGTCCATTCCATGCCAAATACCCTGCTGAATCGATGACAAGTGCCCTTTGTATATCCACAGCCTTGAAATCCATCCTGAACAACCTATAATCCACCAAACAATATAGTGAGTACCTTGTATATAGTCAATGCCCTATGTTATACCTAATCAAGTTGATGCCAAGTGCCTTTGCTGAATCCAGACCCATGCGTGCCACCTTGAGATACCTACAACAAACCAAATGATATAGTCAGTGCCCTGTACATAGTCCATTTCATGTCAAATACCCTGCTGAATTGATGCCAAGTGCCCTTTGTATGTCCACAACCTTGAGATCCACCCTGAATAACCTATAAAAAAACCCAAACAAACGTAAACCAAATCATATAGTGAGCGTCCTGTACATAGTCCATTCCATGCCAAATACCCTGCTGAATCGATGACAAGTGCCCTTTGTATATCCACAACCTTGAAATTCATCCTGAACAACCTATAATCCACCAAACAATATAGTGAGTACCTTGTATATAGTCAATGCCCTATGTTATACCTAATCAAGTTGATGCCAAATGCCTTTGCTAAATCCAGACCCATGCGTGCCGCCTTGAGATACCTACAATAAACCAAATGATATAGTCAATGCCCTGTACATAGTCCATTTCATGTCAAATACCCTGCTGAATTGATGCCAAGTGCCCTTTGTATATCCACAGCCTGAAATTCATCCTGAACAACCTATAATCCACCAAACAATAGAGTGAGTACCTTGTATATAGTCAATGCCCTTTGTTATACCTGATCAAGTCGATGCCAGATGCCCTTCATATGTCCACAGCCTTGAGATCCACCCTGAATAACCTATAGTAAACCAAATCATATAGTGAGCGTCCTGTACATAGTCCATTCCATGCCAAATACCCTGCTGAATCGATGCCAAGTGCCCTTTGTATGTCCAAAACCATGAGATCCATCCTGAATAACCTATAATAAACCAAATGATATAGTGAGTACCTTGTATATAGTCAATGCCCTGTGTTATACCTAGTCAAGTCGATGCCAAGTGCCCTTCATACTGAATCCAAAACCATGCGTGCCACCTTGAGATAACCTACAATAAACCAAATGATATAGTCAGCGCCCTGTACATAGTCCATTTCATGCCAAATACCCTGCTGAATCGATGCCAAGTGCCCTTTGTATGTCCAAAACCATGAGATCCATCCTGAATAGCCTATAATGAACCAAATGATATAGTGAGTACCTTGTATATAGTCAATGCCCTGTGTTATACCTAGTCAAGTCGATGCTAAATGCCTATGCTGAATCCAGAACCATGAGTGCCACTGTGAGATACCTACAATAAACCAAAAGATATAGTCAGTACCCTATACATAGTCAATGCCCTGTGTTATACCTAGTTGAATCGGTGCCAAGTGCCTTTGTTGAGTTGAGCGCCATGTGAGATTTCTTGAGATGCCTATAATAAACATAATGAAATAGTCAGTATCTTGAGTTCAGTCACGATCATGCATAATAATACTTAGCTGATGAATCGCTGCTGGAAGCCATTCTTGCAGTCAATATCCATTGTTTTGAGTTTGTACCTGAAGTGTATCGAAACGCTAGATAGCTCCGTCGCTGATGCCTTTGTAGCACAAACCATGTCGAGTGCCTAGTCAAAGTAATCAATTAGTGCATGTGTAACTGTTGAATGAAGCTGGAATACATACCGTGTGATATACCTGGAGCAACCTGAATGCACCAGCATGATACAAAGTGAGGAATCTTGACCACCAGGACTACAGAGACTTGTACGAGAGAGCAGCCTACAAATAGAGAAATACCCATGTTAGTAAATTGTTCATGATGCATGTAATGTATACCATTATCCAGAAAATTGTCAGAGAGGCCAGAAGAGTCAGGAAAGCTTGTACCAATGAGAGGCTTGCACGAAAGAGGAACTTGCACCGAAAAGGAAGGTCTAATAAATAAAAAGAAGTGTTTTAGTATGTTTACAAAGCAGGAGAGCATACGTACCAGATATATCCAGAGCAGCGCAAAACGTTGCCCAGCCGGGAAAACCATTTAGGCAACCATTAGGATAACTTGCTGCACCAAAAGAAGATGCCAGGACATCTAGAACAAGAGAGTTTTTGTGACAAGGTGGCCCACCTATTTAAAAAGGAGAAAAAAAAATTGTTAATAAAAAATACAGTTTATACATATAATTACCTTCAATTGCCACCAGCGTATATAGTAGTGCACATGCCACCAGCATATGGAAGCATCACTCGGCTTGTAATTAAGTAAATGGTACATTTTTGAGGGATAAACATACAAATAATACCCAAAACGGGACTTTATCCATAATAATCGCGCTAATTTTTTTTTCTTTTTTTACACATCTTGAACGCGGTGACCATTTGTACGCGCCAGGGCTTCTGATAGGTTCAAACTGTGACAGAAGTTCAAAATGTGACAGAAGTTCAAAAACCGTCCCGGCACAACATATGAACTGATAGAATTGGTTTTGGAATGGTCAAAGTTGTTTCTAAATACTATGTTTCTCTATAACTCTAGACTTCATTAAATGAACCGAGCCTGCAGATTAAATGTTTTATGTTGTTTAAAGAAAGGCGCATCGAATGGTGCAAATTACAAGTTGCTGGAGTCTAATGCGAGGCTGCAATCAGCAAAAAACCTTAAATCAGTTTTTGGGACATTGTGTTAAAAATCAAGTATAAATGTAACTTGGTTTTAGCATTGCCAGATGCGCTCTAATTCAAGCTTTTAAATGAGCTATTGTATGTGGCAAATGCTTCATTGATACGTGAGATATTACGGATTTTCAAAATCGGTCATCAATTTCCTTGCCATGACACATGGATTTTACATGTAGCATCAAAAAAATCAAATTAGCTATAATTAAAGTATGTTATAAAGCAACAAAAAAAAAGAGGATTTCACATAGAAAGTATGCCTCAAAAGTCTTTTTTCGATGAGATATTCAACAGTAAAAACCTATGGTGTAAGCGGGGAAAAACTACATATCTCGGTATTGACAACTCATTGAAGGCAAATGAAGCAAGATGTAACTATCTAATTTTGAAGGCAGTGTTTTCCAGCTTCTCAGCTATA